>JZKD02S2075451.1:39955-50965 GCA_000966675.3 Picea glauca
GAGGAAGAGTGTAAGGTATATCGGGGAACAAGAATTCTTCCTTAGGATATGGTGAGCTACTTGTTTCAGGAGTACTTAGTGTGTGTGGGTTGTCTTGGGAATGACTAGCCATGCATGTGTGATGTTTTGAATCTACAGGCTATCTGGAATATTATGCAAAATATATATTCAACCATTCATTCTTTAGTCCCTCCTTCTAGCGCCAATTCTATTGAGGGGATATAAATCCCTTTGACTCAAAAGTAGGAACCAAACCCACCACTGAGGTGCAATTAGACTTTGTATCATTTAATAGTGGAATGGTTCTCCAGATCTTGCAATGCAGCCAAAATAATCGATGGGCTTTATGTTTTCTTTTGAAGGTTCTCTCCTTTAGTTCAGACGCTCTCTTTTTGTATTTTTCTTAAGTGGGACTGATATAAGATGAAGCCAGTGTAAACCAACTAAGTGACAAAGTGGGAACAAACTTAACTACTGGTGTTGGAACAGGGGCAGACCCATGGTTCAACACTTCAACAATGCACCAACAAAACACTAACTACCAGCCCTTTTGGAAACACCTGCGAAGAAGATGAAGTCTCACCCGAGGTAGAGGCAGGGGGGGTTACAAGATTCAAGTGTATACAACCTAGCTAGGACACTGATCTGTGATCATAATACTTAAAAGAGCACTTAGAAATTAACTTTCATTAGTCTTTAACTATTATTCACATCCCAGGTTAAAAACCTAACTACAGATCAACAAAGTAGCAAGCTTATCTAACCATTAGCACCTAGCATCAGAGAAGATCTAGCATTCATTCATATATAAAGCACTAAGCATCAATGGATCTTATTTTTCATGCATCAAGATCATTATACTAAGTAAGTAAATACATAAACAACTTGAACAACATAGCACAAATCACATCGACACAGGATATATGTGGTTCACCCTAGTGTGGGGCTACGTCCACCAACTCTTCTTCTCTTATTGTTAGTCTCTTCCAATATTCTTACATGCACCAAGCCACAATGCCAACTCCACATGATAGGATAGGATATATGTGCACACCTCTCCAGATCATCCTTCCCTGAGTTAGGTCAAATCACAAAGTCTTACACATTCTGCACACAAAGCACTTAAAAAATGCTAGCACTTAGCTCTGCAAGTCTTAACACATCTTCTTGCACATAGCTAACATTAGCACTAAGACATCTGCCTACTAGGTTTACTATCACATAGATCTTTGTTTCTTACATCGCCTAGATACTTATTTACACATTAAAAAAAGGGCCTAAAAATGGGTAAGACCCATGGGCCGACATCCCATACCCATTACATAAACCCTAAAAGACCAAAAATCTCACAAAAATGGTGAGATCCTATGATCTCCACTTCGCCTGGGTGCTCCGTCTTTGACCGGCCTATTGAAGTCCAAAAAATGGTCAAACATGACCAACATTTCCTCCAAACTTGTTCAAGGGACAAGAGGCCCCCAACACTCACCTGTGACTCGTCCCGAGTCACTCTGATCTAGGAAATTCTGCTTCAAAGGCCTCAATCTTATCTCGAGTTGCCTCGACTTTCTTTTTCATCAAAGCCTAGTGCTCGACGAACTCCTCAATGACTTGCTCGATGACAGGCCCTTCAAGGCATTGTCCCATTTTTATGACCACCTATTGGATCACCTCCATAACTCAGATTTGGATGGAAGTGACCTTCTATTAGACTGTGCACTACTCCTATGACCTTTTCATCTTCTCTACTGTCGTAAGTTGCTTCAATTGCACTTTTATTGTAGACGCTTGTTTCTTCGCCTCCTAGAGTTGTGCCTCCAATATCCTCAGCTCTAGGTCTTCTACAAGGTGCTCTTAGTTCTGCACACTTTGGTCACTGATTTTCTTTCATTCTATGGATAATTCCATGATTCTTTTGACTATGCTCCTGGCAGTTTCTTCCCTTTGATATCGCACTTCCTGTGGAGTGCGCGACACTGCTTGTAGTTCTAGCTCTGCTACTCTTGCTTGAAGCTACTGAATGGCTTCAACAAGCTTCCCCACTTGGCTTTCAGCTGTCTCTCCTTCCATCTAGGCCAAGCCCGGCATAGAGAAAAGTCCTCTAGCTACTGCCTCCTTGACTACAATCTGCTCCGTGATCAACTGGTCTTTTTCTCTCTGGATCTGCTCTCTTTCCTCCTCAAACTTCTCTCTTATGTCATCTTTTTCTTGCTGTGCAACCTGAAGTTGCTCTAGGGATTCCTCCTTTTCTTGCTTCAAGGCCTCTATGGCCTGTTCCTTTTCTTCCTGAACTCGTCGAAGGAAATCCTCTGTAGCAAATAATATCCTTCGAACTTGGGTGGGATCATCCCCCAATTTTACACCTTTTGATGACGACGACACAGTAGACATTGCATGGTTCAAATAGAGAGCTTGTTGTACCCCCTTCATCTTTTCCTTGATTATTTCATACATTGTCTCCTGCTTTTTTTCATTTCAATGAAAAATATCCTCCTAAGTATTTGCTACAACTTCGATGATGAGGTCAATATCATCCACTGTGAGCACATTCTATGACTAGGGTTTATTGGTCGTGATTTATTCCGCACTAAGGGTTTCTTTGGAGAAACCTTCCTTTTCTTCGATGTCTCGGATTTTGTAAGGGGGTCCTTTGGTGGTGTCACTTTACCCTTTTCATTATTTTATTCTTCCCCTTCCTTCTCTTGACTTAATTCATCGCATCCTCCTCCTCCAGGTGAGTCAGGCATAGTTTCCTCTGATGAGTTGTCTATGTCCTGCACTTCTTCCTTTTTCTTCTTATTCTTAGTGATGCTTGGTCCATCCCACTCTATTCGGGTAACCAAATGGTTTTCGATGATGTCAGGGTTGAAAAGATCTGTCTTCTCAACTGGTACAAGGAATCCAGTCGACCATTCCTTGATTATCTCCTCCATGTATTCATTAGTCAATTTATAGTACGACTGCAATTCCTCCTTTCTTTCATCCCGACGCTCAATGATGTAAATGAAGTGGTGGTCTACATGGAACTTCACTATCAACATGTACTGATGAAAATTATTTGGGGTCATTTAGGGGAATGACTTAATAGCGTGTGTGAGTTGTAAGTAATAAGTGTGGAACACCACATTTGACTTCCATTTCTTCACCATATCGCTTGTATACCACAAGGTGGTGAACCTTGCGGCTAGTAGTTATGATGGATCAACTTCAGGGAATGTCGCTCCCTCTGGCATATCCCAAGTGACAAATGATATAAGGATCAATAACCAGCTAAATTGGAATTCATAGCCTTGGTCCTGTGCTTCGGGACAGTACTTTTCCAACTCATTGACGAGGTAGATCACCCATTTCATCTGCATCCCTTCAACACACTTCCCTGTGAGGTCAACGAAAAACCCCATGACTTGCATTGGTGTGTTCTTCCTGACGATCTCTCCAAAGATCAATTGATAAGCTATGAGAAATGTGCCATCTTGGATGGAGGCTACCTTGTAGGCTCGCTTCCCTTTCTCCACATCATCGTAGGTTTCCTTTATTCACTGCATCAAAGAGTGATATGATGTATTTCTTAGGTAGAACTGATGAGGGTCAGGTCCTTGCATGCTCAATCCAATGATCATGTGGATCAGCTCCAGATCCACAGTCACGTGCCTATCTAACCAGAGATATCCTCCATGGTAGCATGATAGGAGGAGTTTAATGCATGCGTTAACCTCCTAATGTCTGTCGAAGTGGGCTATCTTCATGACGTTGAGGATGGTGGACCTCGCAATATCCTCAATCCATGGCTGGGGGAATATATTTTACTTCTTCCCAGTTGTCTTTGTCAAGTACCCATGCAGTGAAATAAGCGCATAATTCTTCCTATCTCCTAGGTTGAAATCGTTGACCTTAAGATCAGGGATCGGTCCAAGTTGCAATCCGACTGCGTGTATCCCCTTAGGGAGGTAAGTATTAATGAGAATGTACTCAAAGTCACGTGGTAAGTTGTCATGAAAAAATGCACCAGCCAGAGGTGGGATGTAGTTGGGCAAGACCGATGGGAAGAGCTTTGCATTCGCCAGGTCATCACGGTGCTTGCTTATTTTCTTAGTCATTGATCGACTAGATCGACGTGCAGTCAAGGGGTATGCTTGAAATATAGCCGTCGATGAGGCCTGTACTCCTATGGACATGACCATATCATCCATAAGATTAATCAAAATATCTTCTACATATTTCCCTACTGTGCTAAGTTCGCCCGACATGCACGCTCGTGATCAAATTTCTCGAGTAGGCGAATGGACACTCAAAGTAAGAAAAATGGGTGGCGAGATCTCAAAAGCATAGCGTGATAGAAATCAGTTCTTTGTTATCTCAGCTAATCACAATTTGTAAAAGTGTCCCCTATGAGGCATTCAACGTATTAAATAAACCATGTTGTAACGGGTTCCTCCATGGATCGAAGAGCCTCAATCAATACGATTCCATCCGTTATGGCACGGTCCCAATGGTCCAATGGTGATATTTCTACCAATAACTATGTTTCTATCCGTTCTGGAGCATTGTTCTAATGGTTGGGATGCCTCCAATGGTCATATTGCTTCACCATGACGAAGTGCAATTCTGCGTTGTTCTTCTATTCCGGCGAGGTTCAAGTTCTGCAAGACTGCCTTCTGCGAAGTCCTCTCAGGAACTTCCTTCATTTTTTCTAACTTTTCTTTCTTCTTAGTGAGCTTTCTAGCCTTCTCTCCTATGATCTGAGTCTCTGGGTTCCTCTTTCCATTCTTATTATTATCTTCTTTTAGCGTAGTAACTTCGCACTACTGAGGTTCTTTCAAAGGGTTTGAGTGTAATACCTCTTCTCTTACTTCTTCTGGGGTAGGTGCTCATCTCTCCTTCATGGATAGGTTCTTTAGGCCTTCTTGTGTTATTTCAACTTCGATAGCTAGGTATCTAGACCTTATTTGCTTCAAATTGTCCTCTTTTTCTTTTATTAGTCACTATATTTTCTTGGCTATGAAGTCCCTTAATTCTTTCTTTTTTTGTTCTATGACTTCCTCTTCTTTTTTCCTTCAGATCTTATCTTTCTCAATCCAGGGCTTTCATAACATAACTGCAAAAGGATCAATATTCTCAACAAACTTAATGACCTCAAATTCTTCTTCATTCGATGCTCCATGGGCTATCATAGGTACATGAGTAAGTCTTCCACATAGGGTTATCATCTTTCCTTTAAACAAGCCTATCCCTCCTAATGACGAAATCATAGCAAGCTTTCCCAAAAGTTCCCAAGTGCTTTCTGTCATAATATTCACCTATGTTTCTTCATCCAGAACATAGTCCATGTCGAAGTTTCTTATTCTTGTTTCTATGCACTCCTTCTCTTTTAATATCTCTGGTAAAATGATATCTCTGTGATCATTCAATGTTTCTTTCATTTGTAATAATATAGCCTCTGATTCTTTCTAGTGCTCTAGTACATCCTTAGTCTCTTGACCCTCTTCAGAGTTTTCTTGTCTCATATTCATCTTTTCAGCTTTAGCAATCATTCTAGGGAAATCCAAAACCTCATGATCAACAAATTTACAACAAAGACAAATAGGACCTATACCAGGGAATTCCTTAGCAAGATGTTCTGATCTTATGCAAATATAACAAAGAGTCAATCCTCTCTTTATCTTAAATGATCCCCAACCTTTCTTGTACTACGCACTAGGATCACAGTGATGGACCTACAATCTGCACAGATTCTTTCTAGGATCTTGCATCCACTTGTTAGTCCAAAACTTCTTTCTATGCATAGGAATAATAGATCTTTCACCAACTCTATCAAATTTATTTAGGTCAATTCTTGTTTCTTCTAGTTGTGCCCTAGTTTTCAGACTAGGACAAGATCTATCAAACATACCTAGATTCATACTTTCGAAGAAAAAAATTCTACTTATCTTACCTTTATCAGAGCACAAAGATTTAATATCTTACCTCTTTTCTTCTGATCTGGTTCCCTTCTTAGCACAGATCTTCACAGGTCAAGTAGATTACCATGCACTACAACAACAGATCTATGCACAAAGATTTCTCTTTTCTTCAGTTCCAAGAAATAATAGTTTCAAGTTCAGGAAACAAAACCATTTGTTGGCATAGGGGCATACATAGGCTTCAACTCTTCAAAAACACACCAACAAAAACCTAACTACCATCCCTTTAGGCAAAACCTGTGAATTATATGAAATCTCACCCTAGGTAAAGGCAAAGGGGGTTGCAGGACCCAAGTGTCTACAACCTAGCTGGGACATAGATCTGTGATCACAATAATTAACATAGAACTTAGCAATTGACATTCATTAGTCTTTAACTCTTATTCACATCGCAGGTTAAAACCCTGATTACAGATCAGAGCAATAACAAGCTTATCTAACCAATATCACCTAGCATCAGAGTAGATATAACATTCATTCATATATAAAGCACTAAGCATCAATGGATCTTATCTATCATGCATCAAGATCATTATACTAAGTAAGTAAATGCATAAACAACATGAACAACATANATTCCGCACTAAGGGTTTCTTTGGAGAAACCTTCCTTTTCTTCGATGTCTCGGATTTTGTAAGGGGGTCCTTTGGTGGTGTCACTTTACCCTTTTCATTATTTTCTTCTTCCCCTTCATTCTCTTGACTCATCGCATCCTCCTCCTCCAGGTGAGTCAGGCATAGTTTCCTCTGATGAGTTGTCTATGTCCTGCACTTCTTCCTTTTTCTTCTTCTTCTTAGTGATGCTTGGTCCATCCCACTCTATTCGGGTAACCAAATGGATTTCGATGATGTCAGGGTTGAAAATATCTGTCTTCTCAACTGGTACAAGGAATCCAGTCAACCATTCCTTGATTATCTCCTCCATGTATTCATTAGTCAATTTATAGTACGACTGCAATTCCTCCTTTCTTTCATCCCGACGCTCAATGATGTAAATGAAGTGGTGGTCTGCATGGAACTTCACTATCAACATGTACTGATGAAAATTATTTGGGGTCATTTAGGGGAATGACTTAATACCGTGTGTGAGTTGTAAGTAATAAGTGTGGAACACCACATTTGACTTCCATTTCTTCACCATATCGCTTGTATACCACAAGGTGGTGAACATTGCGGCTAGTAGTTATGATGGATCAACTTCAGGGAATGTCACTCCCTATGGCATATCCCAAGTGACAAATGATATAAGGATCAATAACCAGCTAAAGTGGAATTCATAGCCTTGGTCCTGTGCTTCGGGACAGTACTTTTCCAACTCATTGACGAGGTAGCTCACCCATTTCATCTGCATCCCTTCAACACACTTCCCTGTGAGGTCAACGAAAAACCCCATGACTTGCATTGGTGTGTTCTTCCTGACGATCTCTCCAAAGATCAATTGATAAGCTATGAGAAATGTGCCATCTTGGATGGAGGCTACCTTGTAGGCTCGCTTCCCTTTCTCCACATCATCGTAGGTTTCCTTTATTCACTGCATCAAAGAGTGATATGATGTATTTCTTAGGTAGAACTGATGAGGGTCAGGTCCTTGCATGCTCAATCCAATGATCATGTGGATCAGCTCCAGATCCACAGTCACGTGCCTATCTAACCAGAGATATCCTCCATGGTAGCATGATAGGAGGAGTTTAATGCATGCGTTAACCTCCTAATGTCTGTCGAAGTGGGCTATCTTCATGACGTTGAGGATGGTGGACCTCGCAATATCCTCAATCCATGGCTGGGGGAATATATTTTACTTCTTCCCAGTTGTCTTTGTCAAGTACCCATGCAGTGAAATAAGCGCATAATTCTTCCTATCTCCTAGGTTGAAATCGTTGACCTTAAGATCAGGGATCGGTCCAAGTTGCAATCCGACTGCGTGTATCCCCTTAGGGAGGTAAGTATTAATGAGAATGTACTCAAAGTCACGTGGTAAGTTGTCATGAAAAAATGCACCAGCCAGAGGTGGGATGTAGTTGGGCAAGACCGATGGGAAGAGCTTTGCATTCGCCAGGTCATCACGGTGCTTGCTTATTTTCTTAGTCATTGATCGACTAGATCGACGTGCAGTCAAGGGGTATGCTTGAAATATAGCCGTCGATGAGGCCTGTACTCCTATGGACATGACCATATCATCCATAAGATTAATCAAAATATCTTCTACATATTTCCCTACTGTGCTAAGTTCGCCCGACATGCACGCTCGTGATCAAATTTCTCGAGTAGGCGAATGGACACTCAAAGTAAGAAAAATGGGTGGCGAGATCTCAAAAGCATAGCGTGATAGAAATCAGTTCTTTGTTATCTCAGCTAATCACAATTTGTAAAAGTGTCCCCTATGAGGCATTCAACGTATTAAATAAACCATGTTGTAACGGGTTCCTCCATGGATCGAAGAGCCTCAATCAATACGATTCCATCCGTTATGGCACGGTCCCAATGGTCCAATGGTGATATTTCTACCAATAACTATGTTTCTATCCGTTCTGGAGCATTGTTCTAATGGTTGGGATGCCTCCAATGGTCATATTGCTTCACCATGACGAAGTGCAATTCTGCGTTGTTCTTCTATTCCGGCGAGGTTCAAGTTCTGCAAGACTGCCTTCTGCGAAGTCCTCTCAGGAACTTCCTTCATTTTTTCTAACTTTTCTTTCTTCTTAGTGAGCTTTCTAGCCTTCTCTCCTATGATCTGAGTCTCTGGGTTCCTCTTTCCATTCTTATTATTATCTTCTTTTAGCGTAGTAACTTCGCACTACTGAGGTTCTTTCAAAGGGTTTGAGTGTAATACCTCTTCTCTTACTTCTTCTGGGGTAGGTGCTCATCTCTCCTTCATGGATAGGTTCTTTAGGCCTTCTTGTGTTATTTCAACTTCGATAGCTAGGTATCTAGACCTTATTTGCTTCAAATTGTCCTCTTTTTCTTTTATTAGTCACTATATTTTCTTGGCTATGAAGTCCCTTAATTCTTTCTTTTTTTGTTCTATGACTTCCTCTTCTTTTTTCCTTCAGATCTTATCTTTCTCAATCCAGGGCTTTCATAACATAACTGCAAAAGGATCAATATTCTCAACAAACTTAATGACCTCAAATTCTTCTTCATTCGATGCTCCATGGGCTATCATAGGTACATGAGTAAGTCTTCCACATAGGGTTATCATCTTTCCTTTAAACAAGCCTATCCCTCCTAATGACGAAATCATAGCAAGCTTTCCCAAAAGTTCCCAAGTGCTTTCTGTCATAATATTCACCTATGTTTCTTCATCCAGAACATAGTCCATGTCGAAGTTTCTTATTCTTGTTTCTATGCACTCCTTCTCTTTTAATATCTCTGGTAAAATGATATCTCTGTGATCATTCAATGTTTCTTTCATTTGTAATAATATAGCCTCTGATTCTTTCTAGTGCTCTAGTACATCCTTAGTCTCTTGACCCTCTTCAGAGTTTTCTTGTCTCATATTCATCTTTTCAGCTTTAGCAATCATTCTAGGGAAATCCAAAACCTCATGATCAACAAATTTACAACAAAGACAAATAGGACCTATACCAGGGAATTCCTTAGCAAGATGTTCTGATCTTATGCAAATATAACAAAGAGTCAATCCTCTCTTTATCTTAAATGATCCCCAACCTTTCTTGTACTACGCACTAGGATCACAGTGATGGACCTACAATCTGCACAGATTCTTTCTAGGATCTTGCATCCACTTGTTAGTCCAAAACTTCTTTCTATGCATAGGAATAATAGATCTTTCACCAACTCTATCAAATTTATTTAGGTCAATTCTTGTTTCTTCTAGTTGTGCCCTAGTTTTCAGACTAGGACAAGATCTATCAAACATACCTAGATTCATACTTTCGAAGAAAAAAATTCTACTTATCTTACCTTTATCAGAGCACAAAGATTTAATATCTTACCTCTTTTCTTCTGATCTGGTTCCCTTCTTAGCACAGATCTTCACAGGTCAAGTAGATTACCATGCACTACAACAACAGATCTATGCACAAAGATTTCTCTTTTCTTCAGTTCCAAGAAATAATAGTTTCAAGTTCAGGAAACAAAACCATTTGTTGGCATAGGGGCATACATAGGCTTCAACTCTTCAAAAACACACCAACAAAAACCTAACTACCATCCCTTTAGGCAAAACCTGTGAATTATATGAAATCTCACCCTAGGTAAAGGCAAAGGGGGTTGCAGGACCCAAGTGTCTACAACCTAGCTGGGACATAGATCTGTGATCACAATAATTAACATAGAACTTAGCAATTGACATTCATTAGTCTTTAACTCTTATTCACATCGCAGGTTAAAACCCTGATTACAGATCAGAGCAATAACAAGCTTATCTAACCAATATCACCTAGCATCAGAGTAGATATAACATTCATTCATATATAAAGCACTAAGCATCAATGGATCTTATCTATCATGCATCAAGATCATTATACTAAGTAAGTAAATGCATAAACAACATGAACAACATATCACAAAACACATTGACACATGATATACATGGTTCACCCCAGTGTGGGGCTACATCCACCAACTCTTCTTCTCTTCTTATTAGTCTCTTCCAATCTTCTTACATGCACCAAGACACAATGCCAACTCCGCATAGGATGAGAGATATGTGCACACCTCACTAGATCCTCCTTACCTGATTTAGGCCAAAGCACAAAGTCTTACAAATTCTACACACAAAGCACTTACAAAACACTTTCACTTAGCTCTGCAAGTCTTAACACATATTCTTGCACATACCTAACATTAGCGCTAAACCATTTTCCTACTAAGTCTATGATCACATAGATATTTGTTTCTTACATTGCCTAGCTACTTATTTATACATTACAAAAAGAGCCTAAACATGGGTAAGACCCATGGTCCGACATCCCATATGTTGTAGGAAAATCTGCCTGCGGACAAGTAGATCGACCTCTAAGGCTTGACCTTAACCCTAGACAGAAAAGTGCTTATCATGGACACTGAATTTCTTTCGAATCTATCTA
>JZKD02S2075473.1:9440-27283 GCA_000966675.3 Picea glauca
ACATGAGAAACTAATAGTTTGTTTGGCTGTATAAAGAATGAATTGCAGGAAGAAAAGGGTCTTGGATATGGCCGTGATGAAATCCCATAATGAAGATCAATTACCTGCTGAACCAAACTTATATGGGAAGGAAAGTCCCATGCTCGTGAATTTGTTTCCTGTGTAGAACATATATGAAATTAAATGTGGAATTTGGAAAATTTGTGGGTGACAGATTTGCAATAAATAAATTAAAAAAAAACTGAATTTGAAATTGATGATGATATCTCATAATTTTTGTGTACCTATAATACAGGTAAGACGAAAATATTTGTCTAGGGAGGAGAGATGAAGGTGGTCAAGTTAGAAATCATGAAAGAGGCTACTATTGAGACATAAGAACCATGTGGTAAGTCATGATCGCACTAGAACATGTTGTGTTGTGGTAACATCAACCGGAGGAACGCCTCGACAGAGCAAGTCTAATGGACGCATCGACTGTAAGGCTCAATGAAGTCTCTAAAATTATTCTTGTGAGATAAAGCCTTGGCAAGGAAATATGGATCACATGAGGAAATGTATAACAGAGAAGGGGATATTTGAGCCTAGGCCTAGTGGGTGAGTGACTGGAAGGAAGAATGGACTTTGACAATTCTCCTACACTATTGATTGGGATCATGCACATAATGGGTATGTCTAGGAAAAATAGTGAGCCAAGAAAACAAGACAACCATGTGGATACAAATTCATGAACTGCACAGATGAGTATTGTGTTATGTTATGAATTTTTTCTTGAATTTTATACAAAAATAATATGTTTTTGCATGAAAATTGTGATTAATGTGCTTGATGTACAATAATTAGTGAAGAAAGGTGAAGAAGGCCAAGAGTATGAAAAGGACCTTACCAAGAAAGAGGGTCAAGGCTTCTGAAGCAGTTGAATGAGAAAGGCATGACATGTGTTACTAAGAAAGAACACCAAGGACGATGTTCCTTTTTAAAGGGGAGGGGATTGTAATACCCATGTTTCCCCCAGCTTGTAATTAATCATTAATTAGGATTACCATGCTATGGCATGTGAATGATGTAAATGTATTTTGTTTATATTTTCCAACAACTAACTGTGGGGCTGAAGTCTTGAATTATTGGCCATGATATCACTAGATGAAAGAATGGGAAAAGTATAAGAGAGGGTTCATTATGCCAAATGACCCCAAATTTCCCCTTGTTGGGAATAAAAAAAACCCTCTAGATCCCAAGGAGAGGAATTAGTTAATGAAGGAAGGACTAGTGGTTGAATAATCAACCACCCCCATGAATGGAAGCATGGTCTAGATGAGGAGACAAGAGGTTGTCAGCCTAAAGTATCACAGAGTCCTGCAGACCCGGGCTGACCCAAGTTTCCTTCTGACAGAAGGAACCGGATAGGTGAAAAACAATCCTGGGAAAGGAATGAAGGGGGATATACACACGTAGACAGTTGAGGGAGAGGCGCGTGAGGATCTGCAGAGAGAAGGAGAGACACAAGATAAGAGCACATGCACAGATGGGAATGTGTGACCCGGATATGCAAAAGAAAAGAGGAAGGCCTCAAGATTGTTTTTGAGGAAGCATCTGATAAACCTCACAGAGTTGTTGTGACAAAGAGAGGATATATGAAAAATGACATAAGTTCCCTAGTGATATCATGGCTTGGCACAGGGGTGACCAGAGAACTAAGAATGAATTCCTCTGAGCCTATGGTTGGGTGGAAAGGCGAACACCCACAATCAATTGGTTGGTTGTAGCTTGTAATAGATAAGTACTTCTTATTCACTGTAAACTTAAATTGGAATGTATGAATTGAATTTATGTGTCTCTAACTAAGATTTGTAGTGTTTGATTCATAAGGAAAATGCTTAATTTTCTTATGTAAGTCATTTCTTTTAAATGGGTGTAAGGTGATAAGTTTGGTATCCAAACTGGTTCTAAAATACCTCACCCTGTTTTGGAACTTAAGTTCTGGGAATTTGAAGGTGCTTCCTTCAAACCAATAGCCTAAGAGACCACAGGCTCGTTCCCACGACCTTAACCAAATCATGGCTAAGAGTTGATCTTACAGCCCGAGACTCATTAGAGGGTCCATGTGACCAAGTTCTGGGAACCCTATGCTAGCCGAAAGGAGGTAAGCCTTTTCAGTTTTGGAACTCTAGGAGTTTAGAGCTCCATGGTGTTGCGACCTTAACCAAATATTTTCCAAGATATGTGATTGTATTCTTTGGCTCCAAGTAACCAAGGCCTAGGAACCCTGGGTTAAGTTCAAAGGGAGCTAAGTGTTCGGGACTCTGGGAGTCTGGAACACCAGGGAAATAAGTATTGCACATGTCACCCCTGGCTCTTGCAACATGTTAGCCTCGGGTATATTCCCACCTAGCCAAAGTGGTTGGTGATGTGACTGGGACTCCAGAGGATTTGGGGTGTAGTATCGTAGAGAGACCAAAAGGCCCGAAGGCCGGAGCCACATGGCAAGGTTACGGGACTTTGGGAGTTCAGGACTCCGAGATATTTCGTGCGTAGAAAAAAAAGGGGCGCTTAGTGTCGAAGCAATGAATGTCAAATTATCCTTAGGTGTATGCCTTAACAAGGGGGAATATCCGTCGTCGGATTTAATGATGGATGGATCTCCACCATAAATACAGGAGCGCTGGGTGTTCTAGGACTTCGGGGAATTATGGATGATATGTTTGAGATGGACCCACGTGAATTCCATGTGGCCCTCGACTAATAACGCCCGAAGATATTTGAGAGGTAATGACATGCAAACCAGAACTCAAATTTCAGAATGGTGGTGACCGTTAGAAAGCTCGTGGTGAGCAGAAGCCGGTGGAGATCCTAGAATTAGGTTTTGAGATAGTTAGGAAAAAAGAAATCATGATACCCCACCCCTTAAGAGAGTATTTAGGGGTCGGGTGTGTTATAGCCAGAGTGCCTAAATGACTAAAAACATGCCAAAGTTTCTAAACGACTAAAAAGGGGCCAGAGTGCCTAGGCAGTGCAATTCTTTGAACATTGCAAATAATAAAATACATCGCTGGCTACAAGACAGACAAGGACAAGAATTATAAGGGGCTATGATTCCACGAGAGATAGGGACAGAGGGAATAAGTATTTAATTTATATTGTATTTAACCATTTTGATTTTAATTGAGAGAAGTGGTTACATGAGCTTCTTGGGGTGGAGGCTGTCTGGTTTTTGATTTCATGTAATTATATAAACACCTCTTGTGGGTTGTTTGGGGGTTCACTCTTCATTTTTTACTTCATTCATTGATTCTCATTCATTATCCCTCATACATTCTTGTTCTTGGTTGGGACATGGGGACGAATTATTGAGGAAAGATGCCATTGTTTGTTGGTTGTAGTAATTACTAGTGTATTATAGCCATGAATTGGTGCCCGAGATACATTGGCATGTGATAAAATTTGTTCACAACTACAAATACTAAGAGTCCCAGCATGAATATTCTTGACCAGATGCACTAAATACCTGGAAAGAGGTGTACATCCTGAGGGTTTGTGTGGAAGTGAAGGGGTTTCACTGTCTTTGGGTGGTGAAGGTTGGAGAGAATATATTTGGTGCACTTTTAATTTTTGTGCATTGAGAAACCTGTGAGAGATTGAGTGCTAACTGGTTTGGGAAGTTGAGTGTCACTCTGGAACCTGTCCTTTTGGATTCATATCCCTGGATCGGGGGTGACCTACTATTGATACTTGGAACAACAACGTCTAAGGTTAGGTGGAACGTCCTTGGTCTGCAACCAGCTAGTGATTAATTTTGTTTAAGGTGGATCCAAAGGAGACTTTCGAGTCCAGTCAGTATGCATATTGGATAGAAAAGTCAAAATGCTCCATAATCGAGTCATAGAACTGGTAAAAGTTTAGTGGACCTGCTATGGTTCTGGAGATTCTACTTGGGAGAATGAATATGTCATACGAGTAAAGTACCAGTGAATTTTTGGAAGAATTTTGAAATTTTGATTTATGTTTTGTATATGCATTAAGGACAGTACCAAAATAAGGGGTAGGGGAATGCAATACCCTGGTTTTGATTCCACATATTAATAATTAATTTTGTTTATTTGATGAAAGGCTAGAGTGCCTAAACGACTAAAAAGAGACCAAAGCTCCTAAAAAGTGTAATACTTTGAACATTGCAAATAATAAAATACATGGTTGGTTGCAAGACGATCAAGGACAAGAATTATAGGGGGCTATGATTCCATGAGAGAGGGGACTAGAGGGGCTAAGTATTTAATTTATATTTTATTTAACCATCCTGGTTTTAATTGAGAAAAGTGGTTATATGAGCTTCTTAGGGTGGAGGCCATGTGGTTCTTAATTTCATGTAATTATATAAACACCTATTTGGGGTTGTTTGAGGGTTCACTCTTCATTTTGTTCTTCATTCATTGTTGCTCATTCCTTATTCCTCATAGATTTTTGTTCTTGGTTGGGACATGGGGATGAATTGTTGAGGAAAGATGTCATTTTTTGTTGGTTATAGTAATTACTCATGTATTCCAGCCATGAATTGGTGCCTGCGTGCCTGAGATGCATTGGCATGTGCTAAAAAAATTTCACAACTATGAATCTTGAGAGTCTTAGCATGGAGATTCTTGACCATATGCATTGTATCCCTGGAAATATGTGGAAATCCTGAGGTACTGCATGGAAGTGAAGGGATTTTATTATCTTTAGGTGGTGCAGGTTGGAGAGAAGAGATATGGTGTACTTTGGATTGTTATGTGTTGAGAAACATGTGAGAGCTTAAGTGTTGACTGGTTTGGGAAGCTGAGTGTCACCCTGGAACGCATTTGTGTGGATTCATAGCCCTAGCTTGGGGGTGACGTATTGTTGAGACTTGAAATATCAATGTCTAAGGTTGGGTGGAACGTCCTTGTTCTGCATCCAATTGGTGATTGATTTTGTTTAAGATAAGTGCTCTTTGTCATGTGTTTCTATGCTTGTATATTTATTTCCGTTGTGTATTAATTATTATCTTTGATATTCATTTTTATAATATGAATGCTTGTTGGTTATTATTATGCATGGAATATTGCTCATTTCTTTTATGATGTAGCATGAATCTTGATTATTGCATGTGAGTCTTTTATGCTTCTTTATGAATTAAATGTACCAGAATTTGAAATTGGTTCAATAAGTGTGTTCTTGAGGTAATGTGGTTGGTGGCTAGGTAAGTTACAAACCCTAAGATGTGTGAGAGAGGGTTTCTTGCCAATCCATACCTTGTGTGTATTCTTGTCATCTAGTGTTGATGAGGGTGATAGATTGACTAGGTAACATGCAATACCCACTGCCTCTACCCAGAATTCATGTCCTAACCTGGCACCACTGAGCATGCACCTTGCTTTTTCCATCAACATCCTATTCATCCTTTCTTTAACTCTATTATGTTGAGCTGTATATGGAATATTCTTCTTAATTCTATACTTCACTTCTTATAGAATTCTTTGAATTCATTTCCATAGAACTCTCCACCATTATCCTCCTTCAACACCTTAACTCTTTTCTCTATTTGATTCTCCACAACAACCTTAAACTATTTAAACATGTCAAAGACTTCATATTTCTTCCTAAGAAAATATATCCAATTATTCCTTGAGAAGTCATCTATAAATGAGACATAGTACAAATATTTTCCCAATGATGGAACCGACACATGTCCAAACACATCATTGTGCACCAACTATAAATTCCCTCTTCCCTTGTTGCACTAGAGGGGAATCTTAATCGATTTTGTTTCCCATATACACAATGTTCATAGAAAATGTCACCTCCGATATACCTTTAATATTCACAAAACCACTCCCTGTGAGGAATTGTATGAAAGGATGCACCTGAGTCAACCAACCATGGCTCGTGATCTGCATGTGTGCTTGAAGAATCCAATTACGCATCCCCTCCTTTTGCAAGGGTTTTTGTTTCTTTAGAAGAAACATATTTAGATCCCTTCCATCTCTCAACACTTTTGGATCTACATTTCTTCTTGAAGTGCCATTCTTTTCCACCTCTCCAACATACCTTTACAAACTTTCTGGGATATTTAGATCTCCCACTTGAGGAATTAGATCTATTTCTTTCTTGGGAGCATCCTCTTGCAAATAATGCATATGTGCTCTTTCTTTCCATATTTTTCCGACTCATCTACTCTGAAAACAAGGATGAGACCACATCATCGAAAGTTAAAGTAGTTGAATTACTACCTATGGACACAACCGGACTATTCCACAAGTCTGGTAAAGAGCATATTAAAATGATAAACTTTTCTTCATCATAAATCTTAATATAAACATATAATAACTGACTTACCATAGTATTGAATTAATTCAGATGCTCCATCACTGAGTCTCCATCTTTCATCCTTAGTTTATACAACTTCTTCTACAAGAACAACTTATTTACCAGGGACTTAGATTGATAAAAAAACCTCAACTTATCCCATAATTCCTTGGTTGTAGCTTCCCCTGACACATTTAGTAATACTGAATATGAGAGACACAATCAGATTGTGCTATTCGCCTTTCGATCCGACTTTTTCTAGTCTTATTCTAACGTTTATGTAGGTGCAGTAATTGGATCCACCATGATTCCACTGATATTTTTCTACCAACATATTTCTCGATCTCTATTTTTGAACTGCTCGCCATTTCTTTTCACCTGAAGAATCAATACCGCAAATTTCCCATTGTAACAAGGATTATCACAGACCTGAACCAAACCCTTAGCCACAAAGGCGTCCCCTTGAATCCAAAAATATCTCTGATACCAAATGTAGATTTTAACCTTGTACAATTAATTACTACAAACAGATTCTTAATAAAAATAGAAAATATTCAATGGCAAACCCACGCACACACACACATTACATAGATATTTTACATTGGAAACCCAAACCAGGAAAACCATAAACATGTTTAGATATGCACCTCTTATATTCATCATACACATCTGCAATACAATGCTCTCATACAAAAATAGAGTTTCCTTCTTGGGTTAAAACCATAACATAACTTCTACTATCATATATGCAACCTTAGAATGAACAGTCTAGATTGACTACAAAATTACAATATTTTACAAAGAAATTTAAAAAAAAAAATCCTTGGGGGCCCTTCCCCCATGCCCCCCATCCAAGGGGGTAGATCCCCCCCTTTAACCCTCGATGGAAGGGGGGTAGGCATACCTGCATATGAATCAAGAAGATAATCAAGCTCCACAACCAACACCCCTGTGACCCCACAACCAACACTAGTTCTCGTCATGCAAAGAATATAACACATATCCAACCAATCTCGCGGCGGCCTTTTCTAAAGAAACATTCAATGCTGAAATTGTTTAATCCATCACAATTTGTTCCTTTACTTGTGCCACAAATTACCAGTACATTGGACCCAATTTTCAACAGTTTACCAACAAAAATGGTAGGTCTTGAATGCTTGATATGTTCTATCGTAGGCTTCCTTGCAATGGGTCTTTGTTCTCATCCTTTATTGATTTGGGTTTGAGACAAAGCGGGTTAGTGGCTTTGGGTGTATCTTATAGCTTGATTTTGTCTTCTGGGGAATCATCATGTATGATTCCGTCCACCATACACTCTACTTTGTGAACCCTTGAAGAACCTAGGGCAGATTTTGAAATTCACTTGGTATATCAGATCTTTGCCACTTTATATAAAAATGACTTGTAATTAGGTCACATGTATTACATAAGCATCCCTTCCATTAAAGGGAAAGAAAAAAGCTGGTATAGTTGGACTTTGCAAAGCAAACAAGGTTGCTAACCATGTTAGCATCAGAGGAAGGAAGGAGGATAAGCATCAATCATACTGAAAGACGATTTTTTATAGTGATTCCTTTTTATTTGTTGATACTTTTGTATTTTTACTTGTTGAGGAAATTCAATCTTGGTTAGAGCCTAATTGTACCTATTGAATTCCAACCAAATTATTTTATTGCAGTTGCTAAAGTGAATGCAAATTTGGGTGATGGTTTAGGTAGGCATTTGGATTGATTTTAGTTGATGAGATCATTCAAATTTGTTATATATGTATTTGGGTATTTTACTGATATTGTCTCTTGATTAAATTCCAATTCCATACCCTCATACATAATAAAATCCAATGGAAATAGTACAACCCTGCCAAACATCTATTATGAAAACGGTGCACTCTCTTGTAAGCATGCACTGTAATTTGTAGTTTCTTTCATCATAAGCATAGTTGAGTATGGTTTTGAATTAACATTGACAAATTTACAAAACATTTTCTAGTTTACCCATGCATACGGTTGAGTGATAGTCAATTGGAACATATTGGCAACAAGATTGCAATATGCAGAGACGTAAACAAAAAGCATCATCTGCACACAGTTGCAATAAATTTGGCACATCCTCTTTTTTTAATTTTATTAGTTACACAATAGATAGTGTATGGATATTTCACTTTTTAATGCCATGACTTTGTTCATTTACTATTTATGTCATCCTTCATTCACTTAATCTCATGGGATGTGTCCTTTCTACAAAATTAAGAGTGTTTCATCAGAAGAGATTATACTAGGTATATCATTAATGATAAAATCAGTCTACGGGTTGCCTCTAACATACGGTACATCAGTGCTTGTACACCTTTAATATTTATCCATTAGATGCATTCATAAGGAATTTTGCTTTAACCTGTGTACAGTTTTTCCAAGTATTTCTTTCACATTGTGCTTTGGCAACCTTCCAATGGCTACCTTGATGACATTATTAGCATTTGTCTTACTTGAAATTGATTATAAATGTTGTATCATAAAAATGAAGACAGATTCTTGTTGGATATTATTTACAAATCTACTTCTACACTTGTTTTTTTGTCAAGTGTTGTCATATGTCACAATATCTAGTGACTCTCAAATTGTTTCATATTTTTGTCATACCTCGGTTTCATATGTAAAGGATTTATATGCATACTTTGTTCTATTTTTAATACGTATATATGCCCACTTTATTTATGTTGTGAGGAGACATTGGGGTGTAACCTTTTGACTGGATGATTGTTTACAAGAATTTATATATATTATATATACATGTTTTCACAGTATATTGCAGTAGTAATTTTATTTTGATTTTTCAACAATATGCCCACTTTATTTATGTTGTGAGGAGACATTGGAGTGTAACCTTTGTCTGGATTATTGTTTACAAGAACTTATATATATTATATATACATGTCTACACAATATATTGCAGCAGTAATTTTATTTTGATTTTTCAACAATATTTTGTATTTTTAAATATGGAGATGTAAAATATATGGCAACAGTGTAAGGATCGTTACCAATAGGAAGTAATTACAAAAATTTTAAGAAGTGGTTCACAACAATGATTTAGGAAACTATCAAAGCATTTTGAATTCCCTGAAATATGGTAGATAAGTAAAATGATTTTGTTACTTTTGAAATCGACATGAATAATATATTTTTTTGACTTGAGTATATATATTAGTGCTCCTACATATTTTATGATTTATGATTACAAAATCACAATTGAAGGATGCCACTACATAGTGGAGCCTTAATGGTTGTCAAATTCATATCTGTAGGTAACCATTCTGTGAGAAATAGAGGCTTGCACTAGATTCAAGTTTGAGATGCATGAGCAATGAAAGAAATGGATACAAGACATAAATAATATCTCCCAATAGAAAGATTCACCAAGACGAATATAGCATAAGTCAAAGAAGCAAATATAGAATGATGAAGAAGGGAATGAAAATAGGAGAAAATTAGTTGGAAAAAAATGACCTAATCAGGAGAAGAAAATACTAGAGAACAAAGAATATTTGGGGAGTTAGAAAATTTTGAGGAGCAATAAATCACAAAAGATAGGATCTAAAATCATGGAGTTGAATTGACCTCACATTGTCTATGCTTACTTATAAAGAAAACATCATCATGGGTTGGACACTAACAGACAAAGTGATGTTAATTTGTGAATTCTTCCCTAAATCCATCTCAAACTCCAAGAATTGAGCATGCAAGAGTGTTAGAAGCCCCATATAATTTTTCCCTTTAAAAAGTGCAATTGCAATTGAAAGACTACAATTAAAATGAATGTGAAGATACCAAAACATACTCCAAGTTTAATCCCAAGGAAACCAATGAAAACTTAGACAATAAGAGTCCAAAGGTCTCAGGTAACTCCATAGAGAGTGCCATCTCCTTTGTGCTTGCATTATTTCCATACCAGAAAAAAGAGAGAAAAGCAGTTGAGTTTTCTCCTATAAGGGTTTCCCAAAGAAAATCTTTGTGTTATATTGTGGTTGGTATGTGATTGTAATTTATTGTTCTCTATTTTCTACATTTCACCTACTTCGTGCATAATCATAAAATCGATAACTAAATATTCTAGAATCTAAAGGAATTTAACCTTCATATTGTAGATCTCAATTTTATTTATCAAATATGTCGTGACAAATTGTTCCAATGGAATATACACAATAGTTTGCATATCATATTGGTATGAGAGTAGGTTATTCTTTTGGGTATTTGTGGGAAGTTGTAGGATCTAAAATCGACTTAAAGATAAGTTGCAGAAACACTATTCATGGTGGATAATTTTGTTCATAACAACCCTTGATATCCAGTAGAAGAGAGATTTGATAGGTTGGAAGCACAAGTTTTCGACATCAGTCAAAATATGAACCTCTTCATGGCAACTCCAGCAAGCAAGTTCATATTGTTCAAAAATGATGGAGGCTATAACTCAGAGATCATATCGAGGGGAAATCAGGAGATCAAGAAAACTCAGGAAAGGAGTCGCGGAAAGAAACCGAGAAAGAGCATTCAAGTTCAAGTGATTTGAACCCTCCATAGTCCTTATTCAATATGGAATCGAAAGTGGACATAAATTCGTACCAAGGTGAGATCGATGCATTAAAACTTGATCATTGGTTGTAACAACTAGAATTTTATTTTAGTGTTCACCATATAGATGAAGAGTGGAATATTCCATTTGCTAGATTGAAGTTAGAGGGCCATGCTTTAACCTTGTGGAAAATCCATACATAAACACTTAGGATTAAGGGTGATCCACTCATAACTAGGTGGGAGGACTTCAAAACCCTCATCAAGTCCCAATTCTACCATATCGAGTATGTAGAAGACCAATGGATTTGGTGGCATTACTTCAAGCATAGGCAAGGTCAGAGTGTATAGGAGTACACCACTGAGTTCAAAAATATGGCCATCATGACGGGTACATCTCCCACCAGATGTACTCCTCAAGTATCTGGGGGTTTTACACAGTCATCTATGAAAGCATGTGATGTTCTTCAGGATGAGGCATGTGTACAGGCATAATACATGGAAAACATAGGCCAAAAGAAGGGGCAGCCAAGTGGTTCGAAGTAGAAAGAGAACCAGGAAGTTTCCAAGGATGGGAAGAAGAAGTGGAAAGGGGGAAAAGATAAGAAGACATAATACACTACACATCAGTGTAAAGGTCCGAACAACCATTGCAATCATTGCAACATTGATGGCCACACCAAGGGAAAATGTTGGAAATTGCATCCAGAGCTAAACCCAAAGAATTGCAAGAAGGATGGAAAGGAAAAGAATATTTTAGCCACATATTCAAGCAATCGAGTTGAAAGTATCTCATATGAGGATGGAAATATTTTCTACACATCTATGCAAAAGGAGGTGGATCTGAGTAGCCTTCATCTCCAGTAAGAGAAGGAGATGACCAAGATCTTCCAAATTAAGATTTAGGTCAAGAAGACCAAGATAGATGATTTGTTCTACTATGGTTCATAGACTAATCTCAGAGTAGTGGATATGTTCATCAAGCTTGGATTGGAGGTCCATGATCATCCTATCCCCTATCCATTGGGTTGGGTAAACAAGGATGCAAAGCCAAAGGTAAAAAAACAATGTCAGATAAATTTGTTGTAAGTGTTGATTATATTGATGAAATGGAATTGGTCATAATACCCCCTTGATGTATGTGGAGTAGTGTTTGGAATCCCTTACATGTATATCAGGAATGAAATCTTCATGTAGAGAGACAACTAGTATTGAATGTTCAAGGATGGGAAGTCCTACATCATCAACGTGCATAAAGGAAAGTCAAATATCTCACTGGTAACTGCCAACCAAGCCAAGAAGTTTATTAGTTCTAGTAAGAAATATGTTTTGATTTTCTTAAGACAAAATTAGTGTGGTGATGAGTCAATTGCAGTGAAGGAATCTCTAGAGGGATGTAGTAAACAAAAAAAACATTAGTTGGAGGAGTTGCTATAGGAACACGGAGGACCGTTCAAGGAGCATAAAGGGATACCACCCAATAGGGATGTGGAGCATGAAATACAGTTATTTCCAGACTCCCCATTCTTGAATATTGGGTTGTATAGATAGTTTGTTCTAGAAGTGAATGAAATGAAGAAGCAGTTGCAACAGTTGTTGGAGAAACGTGTGATTCGACCAAGTACCTCACCTTGTGGGTTACCCATCATAAATGTTCCCAAGAAGGATGGTACTTGGAGAATCTGTATTTATTACATGGCATTGAACAAGATTACACTAAAGAATAGGTTCCCTCTGCCAAGGATCGATGATCTATTAGACTAGCTACAACATGAAAATTACTCCACTAATATGGATTTGAAATCATGATATCACCCGATACAAGTCAAAGAAGAAGATACATGGAAGATTGCCTTCAAGACAAGGCAAGTTTTGTATGAGTGATTGGTTATTCCATTCGGTTTATGCAATGCGCTAGATACATTTATGAGATTAATGAATAATGTTGTACTCCCTTATCCAGATTCATTTTTTATTGTTTATTTGGATGATATGCTAGTTTATAACGCTACCTGGGAAGAGAGCATTTGTCATCTTACGTAGGTGTTAGAGACCTTGAAGAAGCATTAGATGTTGTCCAATCTCAAGAAATGTGATTTTTCTCAACAATCTTTGGTGTATCTGGGGTATGTGATCGGTGGAGGCAAGCTCAAGATAGATCTCACCAAGATGGAGGTCATCATGAAATTTCCAATTTCTACAAATCGCACAAAATTTAGGAGCTTTGTTGGGGCTGCATAGTACTTGTGGAAGTTCATACCTTCATTTTCAGTAGTAGTTGCACCACTCAACGCAATAACAGTGAGTGGTAAGAGTTTATAGTGGGAGAAGAATCAACATAATGATTTTGATGAGCTGAAAAGAAATATTAGTCACGCAACAGTTCTCGTAGTAACAAACTTGCATAATCCCTTCAGAGTGGAGACAGATGCAAGTGGTTATGCCATGGGAGTATTTTAGATGTAAGGAGGAAGGCATGTGTGCTATAATTCTAAAGTATTTCATGGGGCAGTTCTCAACTACCCTACCTACGACAAGGAGATCTATGCCTTGGTACAAGCTGTCAAAAAGTGGAAGCACTATCTAATGAGAAATGAGACCATCATCCACACATATCACCAACCACTCCAGTATTTACAATGCCAGAGTAAGCTACCAAAAATTGGGCACTACAAATGGATGGTGTTCTTATAACAATTTCATTTGGTCATAAAGTATAAGAAGGGTATCACAAATAAGTTGGTAGGCATGCTAGACGACCACCCACATCTAATATTATACTGTTGGGAAATCGGATGCACATGGATCCTTTTACCCATGCTTCATATAGAGAGGCATACATATAAGATGAGGACTTCAAGGAGGTGTTTCAACAGTTGTAGGGAAAAATTCATATAGAATAAGGTGATAGCAACGTTGACTATAATTTCCATATTGGTCTACTCTACAATATCGACAAACTTTATGTTCCTTAAGGTGAACGATTATAGATTATCATAGAGGCTTACACCTCCAACGTTGCACGAAATTTTGGTGTTGGGAAGACATTTTCCAAATTACAGAGGTATGTGTACTAGCTTGGAATGCAAGAACATGTAGCACGGTATATTAGAGGATGTATACTTTGTTGTATTAGAAAGACTAGTAATAGGAAGCAAGGTCTATATTACTTGTACCCACTCAACCTTGGGAAAGTATTTACATGGATTTTGTGGGAGGTTTACCAACAACTAGGAAGGGACATGACTATCTATTTGTGGTAGTTGACAGGTTCAACAAAATGTGTATTCTCGTGCCTTGTAAAAATACCATCAATGGACAAGAAGAAGCAAACAAGTTCTTTGAATAGGCCTAGGTGTACTTTGGGATACCAAGGAGCATCATCTCAAACAAGGATATCATATTTATCAATGAATTATGGAATACATTATGGGAGGAGATGGACAATAAGTTGAAGAGGTATACAACATTCCATCCACATAAAGATGGGAAAATGGAAGTAGTCAATATGAATTTGGTGCAACTTTTGAGGGGTTACAATTAGAAGCATTTGAAGACATGGGATGAAAATATTATCTATATACAACACTCTTATAACATAGTAGTGCACACTTCTATTGGTAAGTCATATTTTGAAAAATGATCCAGTTATTTTCCACCTTCACCCTTAGATGTCGTATATGGATAGCAAGGAGGAGTGAGGGAGGACCTCACAGGAGATGCATTAAAAGCAGAAAATGTTTTTGATAAGATCGATTAGATCCATTTGCAAGCACAAGAGACGTTGAAGAAGTCATAGGAAAAGTACAAGGCTAGACATGACCAACACAAAATAGAGAAAACATTTAGAGTGGGAGATAGAGTATGGTTATAGTTGAATAAGGAAAGGCTACAACGTCGGGTAAGAATATCAAGGCTCTGCAGTATGGTCCTTTTGAGGTATTGGAAAATGTGGGAGATAATGCCTACATACTCAGTCTATCCTCACACATGTGCATTTACTCAGTAGAGAATGTGGAGAATATCAAACTCTATGATCCTTCCATGTTGGATCAGGAGGAGGAGTAGGTCCTACCTTCCATAGAGGACTGAGCACCGGATGCTCAAGAAAAGTTAGAATACAACATATTTTTTCATAAGCAATCTAAAACTATAAGACAGGATTAGCATGACCTTTGGTAGAATGCATTGAAAGGAGAACTTCTAGGACAAGCAAAGTGGCACTCCAGGGAAAAGGTAGAGGAAAAATTTTCTCACCTCATTCAGTAAATATTTTGGGGACCAAAAGCCTTCGTAATTGGGGAGGTATGATATGGATTCGATCATTATATTATTTTTCATCTATTTCGATGCTTTCAGAGAGGAAAAAGTTGGAGGAATCAACTTGCAGGGTCATTTTAGTGGTAGGTCCCAGTTTGGAAAATTGGGGTTCGAAACCTTTTGAAGCCATTTTGAGGCATTAAACAAGGTGTTTGGGTGTTCCGGTGTCCTGGATTGTTTCATACTCCCTAGAGGTTTTTCTACACTCTGATACCTTTCCAATAATGTAGATTGTGCATCAATTGAAGTTTGTATTCAAATTTTATGCCTCCTATAAGTTGGCCTATCGTGTTGACCACCATGGTTTGATAGGATGCCACGCTATCCCCCATTACTTATGCATATGGGGTTATCCATGTGATTAATTTCAAGAATATTCTAGAAGGTTCAAAACCCTACCACAATTGAGGGTTGAGGAAGTAAAAAACCTACCCCTAGATGGCTATCGAGCTATGTTAAATACCAATCCACTAGGAGGAGAAGGGGTTCCATTCTATGTTATTGTATTTTGTTCCATAACAAAGAAGAACAATTGGGAATATGAAATTAGATATCATAACATAGGGGTTAATGTTTTATCCTAACAAACCACAGATATCAGGTAACTCCATAGAGAGTTCCTTCTCCTTTGTACTTTCATTATTTCCATACTAGAGAAAAGAGAGTAGAGCAGCCTCACCTTCTAGCTAGGTTTTCTCCCATAAGGGTTTCCCAGAAAAAATATTTGTGTTATCTTGTGGATGGTGTGTGATTATAATTTATTTTTATTTGTTTTCTGCATTTTATCTATTTCATGCATAATCATAAAATCGGTAACTAAATATTAGAGAATCTAACGAAATTTAACCTTCATAGTGTAGATCTCATTTTTATTTATCAAATGTGTTGTGATGAATTGTTCCAGTGGAATATCCACGTCAGTTTTTAGATCAATTAACCCATAAAAAGAAAACGAAAAATGAAGACATGTAATTTTGTAAAAGAGGTCAAAGGAAAGCTTGTTAATTGCTTTTTCTCATTTGATGGCATGTATGTACAACCAAATAGGTACCTGTCAGACATATCATCCTCGAATGAGGAAATTTTAGGAGGGATAGGGGAAAGTGTTACATCCAACACATCTAACAGGGTGAGATCAACTAGAGGTGAACATTTCAAAAGAAAATTTTGTAGGCGCATAGAATTATTTCTTGTTGAAGGAAGATAATGTTCTTATGATGATGAGAGCATAGGTGATCTCAAGGTTCCATTAAGGCACAAATATCTAGTGAAACGATTGATACCCAAGGAACTTCCTCAGTTCGACATTGACTTATATTTCAATGAAAGGATGTATTGCATTACTCTGGCATCCATACATGGTCTGGGTTTATTCTCCATGGAAGGCATAAAGGTGAAATATGGAGGACTTGTTGAATTGATGGAGTGTCAGACTATCATACCACTGTGGAGATTGGTTGAGGTTGGTCTAATATATTCCAAGTATGCAGAGATATGTAGTCACTACAAATTATATACAACTACAAGACATCAATCACAATAAGGGAGCGATGATGTCTATTGATAGAAGGCAAAAGGTGTTGGGGAATATTGCAAGGATTATAAATAGTACAAGATCCGCGAAAACAAGAAAGAAACCGAATTTCATATTTGAGAGGTGAGAAGAAAATCAAATATTTGTATGTGGAGTGAAAACAATAGTTGCAAGGGAAGAGTTGGTGGTGGATTACAATTTGAATCGAATTGATACATGCATTTCTATTATGGAGATAGTTATGGTCTACTAGTATACCCAACCTCTAATTAATATTTTATTTTTTGTATCTTTAACAAACATTTTAATATCTCATGCTTCTTATATTATTTTCTATCATTCTAAAATGTCATGATTCTTATATTATTTTCTAACATTATAAAATGCCATGATTATTATATTGTGACAGAGTGATTGTGGGAAAGCATTGGCTAGCTCGCAACAGGTAAACCACTGAATTCTTCTTATATATAGGGATGAAAATGTGTCACATTTTCTCATTAGATTTGTGGGGGAAAATGTGTCATTGAATACTCCATTCTTTACTTCATTAGTCATGGTTACTTTATTGTCTTCTAAAATGAATTGTGTCTTGATTCTCTTTTTATGTTTTGATTTTCATATCAATTATTATTGAAAATAATTGAATTAACTTGTTTATTTGTTGATATATGTAGATGAGCACACCTAACCATGATGATGCGGGTGATGAATTTGATTCCATCCACCCATTGCAAGCAATTAGAAAGGCCTTGAGAAAGGTAAATAGAGAACTCTTTGAATTGGCTAGGTGTGAGCCTATAGAGGAGATCACATAAAGGATGCGAGTTTTAATGCAATATATAGAACGATATGGGGTAAGAACCATTTTTAAAAAACATTATTTATGATATATATTTATTTATGAATTTTTTTTCTACCTTTATATGAGCTAAACAAAAAATGTTTTTTCTTTTTTTAGCAATTTTTTTATTCGACGCAATAGCTTGGTCATGAGGACGATGTTGCTAGCAGTGATGCACCAACCCCACAACATCATAGCATGAACCACATACCCACGATGTAGTGTACCTAGGGGAATAATATGAGGTACCTAGGAAGGT
>JZKD02S2075473.1:35546-45877 GCA_000966675.3 Picea glauca
AATGAGTTTTCTTGGAAGAGATGAAAGTAACTTTTCTCAGGTAAAAGTTCTTATGAAGAGCCTGAGTACACCATCATCAATACATCATCATGATGACCAAAATCATGGGTAACAGTGGTTACCTCAAATTAAAAGCACGAATTGTAAGTACCAAATAATTTAACCATATTATTCATATCATCATACAAATTTTATCTAATTGTAACCAATAAGAAAAAATTGTGATCTTATGCAATGCATGGGGATAGGTTAAACATTGTCGCCACTGAAGAAGACTTGAATGTCGGGTTCAATTTTGTCTTTGACGTAGTGGTGGAACACCAACAAAGGATGGGGAAAACACAATATGACACTACGAAGGAGATGGAAAATAAAATGACAAGATTTTAATTGTTTATTACTTGTCAAATATATTGAGGATTGATTTAACCCATCAATTAATGTGTCTATTTGTTTTAAGTAGGAAAGCAACAACAATACAGTTGAAAACGGTGAACAACATCCCCATGATTCTAGTGGTGTGCATCCTCATCATGGTATGTGTGTCTTTAAAATCATATGTATATATTGAGGATTATTAATATTTACCTGTATATGGTGTACTTATAACTTTTCTTGTTTCAATGGAAAATCACATAGATGAGGGTGCTTGGATAGGAGAGGAACATATAATGATCCAACCAATGGTGTCAACTACTCCTCTAGGTAAAAAACATTGTAATCAAAACAATGTGTGGATGTGTGTTTCTAGAGCCCCGGACATGTTTAATTATTATTCAGTCATATAACATTTTATCCTCTTTGAAAAATGAAACCTCATACATGTTTAGTTATTATCTAGTCATATAAAATTTTATTATGTTAAGTACCAAATACTTGAATACAAAAGCACCACAATAGATCTAAGAACAATATAGAAAAATATCCACTTATTATTATGAAAACCCTTGAAGTAGGGAAACACCATACAATAGATCTTATTACGTAAGTGATCCTTTCCTATTCACTTGCCTCTTCGAGGAGGAAACCTCCTAATTGTTAGGATATTTATACACTTAAGAGTTAAAAAAGATCAACTTGGTCTAATGTGTCGTTAGGTAAAAGTGTGTTTATTTAGTATGCATTAGTATGCATTTGTAGTTAGGAATCCGACGGTCATGATATGTTCCTGACATATAGTGATTTGGCATTTCATATTCCCCTTGATCTTAATGGCTACATTGATTCGTGGCTTAACACTTGATTGGTCCATGATCTCTATTTAAATAGCATGTAGGGTCATTTTTCGATGATCGATTATGAGAAACTCTCTTGTAAATCGCTCTGCAAATTTTTCTTTTGCATTAATAAATTATTCCAAGTGGCCATGTTGGTTGGGGTCGTGGATGTCTCCCCATATGGGTTTTACATGTGAAAACATTGGTGTGTTAATATTTGATATGGTTATGTGATTTTTTACTAAAGGTGTTCATCCTCTGTTGGAATACATGTGTTTTCGAACATGGTATCAGATCACATTTGAAAACACTCTCTCATTGTAGATTAAGATCGTTAATTTGTGTTGCCTCATATTTGGTTTCTCCCATTTTTGTACATTTATGGGCTAAGAGGACTATTCTATTGCGTTTGGAGCACTCATTTCAGTCAGGAGCGTTTTTCCTTTCACTCAAAAATGTTTTTGTTTTCCCAACATATGGCCATTTCAATCAGATCTAGAGGTATAAATCCCAATACACCCTTTTAATTTTCTGCAGAGTTAATATTTCGATTTTCTGTTTTTTAATTCCATGTTGCTACTCTTTTCTATCTACATATGCTCTTTGACTTGTGCCCTATGTGATCTCGACAAATCAAAAACATACCGAAAAGGTTTGTTCGGTCTATGAATTCTCTTTGTCATGCGCTCTATGCGATCTCAAATAAAAAATCGAGGGAAAATTTACATTTTTCGGGTAAGCTAACCAAGATATTGTTGGAATTTTCACCAATACTGAGAGGGGGGGTGAATCAATCTTGAGCACTTTTTACTATTTCTTAATCAGAACACGTGAACATTAAATTTTTCAAAAATATATCACTTATGATTTCATTCAATATATCATGAGCAATACCAATCAACAGTGAATAAAAAATAAACACATATACACAGTACACTCGAATTTACATGGAAACCCAAATGGGAGAAAACCATGGAATGTTTTCTTATATATCAAATATTACATTCATAGGAAGCACCAACTTCCAAATTCTCCAGCACCAACTAGAAGGAGGCTCCAACCCCCTATTTATAGGCTCCAACCTGAAGGAAGCTACAATTCCCTGAATTTCCCAGCTACAACTGGAAGGAGGCTCCAACCCCCCAATTTACAAGCTCCAACCTGAAGGAAGCTACAACTCCTTCTGTTCTCCAGCTCCAACTAGAAGGAGGATACAACCCCCTAATTTACAGGCTCCAACTCTCTATATTATCTATCTCCAACCGGAAGGAGACTACAACACCTTGATTTACAGGCTCGAACCTGAAGGAAGCTCCAACTCCCTATATTCTCCATATCCAACCAGAAGGAGGCTACAACCCCATTTTCTTTCCCTTTCCTTCCATTGTGAAATATAAGTGTAGACTCAACCTGTCACCCACTTTATCACTGATAATCAACATGTTACCAATAATCAACATGTCACGGATAATCAATATGTCACTATCATCATCATCCAACTTATCATTGTCCATGTCACTGATATTGATACCCCATCATCAACATCATCATCAAAACGTGTCACTACTACTGCCACTAATACTAATACCATACATGTAACAAGCATATGCCATATCTATAAACCATGTGCCAAGATATGTCTCAAACAAGTCCCATAATATCCATGAATCATGTACCAAATATGTACCTCAAATAATATGCCCAAACAGTCCAAGATACACCTCAAACCATGTGCCAAGAGGATGCATTAAGCATGTTCCAAACCATCCAAGATATACCTTAAGCATATACCATAACCATCAAAATATAACACATATAAACAATACCTTTAGTCATGTATAAACCCAGTGTATGTGATCACAAACCCACATAACTTCCTCAAATTCTTCAACAAAAATATAGCATCTTCATTTCACTTTACTTCAGTCTCACGGGACTAGTTTTTGGATTAGTCACAAACCCTAAATTTCAACAAACATAACTTTGTACATGTAATGAATAAATTTATGAAAATTGTACCCAATTTTCTTCAATATCTTCTCTGCAATTCCTTCAAGTTTCACTCCTTGAATCGTCCCTGAAAAGAATTTATAGAAACAATGACAGACCTTGTCAAATTTTGGCCTATACTTGAGAGAGAACTTGTAGAGCATGCCACGTTCCGAATATTTGATATCTCATTCTGAAACTCGCACACAGCATACTATGGACTGTATTTTTTTCAATTCAATTGGTCTCACAAAATTTGGATCCTCAATGAAGAAGTTATGACTATTTTTCTTAGAACACATGTTTGAGACTAGTTTCAAGACTAGTAAAAAACCCTATCTTCCACAGAGTGTATCGCCAAAATTACAACGACCCAAAAGATAATTTTTTTACCATATGTACCTTGATATGTATTCTCGACGACCTCCATGTTTCTCTATCTAAATCATTCTAAAAAAAAGTTATAGAAAAAATGGTAAGATGACCTTTAAATAGCATACCTTAGAACACATCATCACAAGACTTCATCCTCCCTTGGAATTTCACCCTTCTTCACTTCAGCTTCCCTCTGAAATTCGCCTTAGATCTCCTTGGTTACCTCAAGTAAAAATCTCTTGAGTTGATGTAACAAATGAGCTCCTAGGTTCCTTATTTATACTAGATATGACACCCTCTTTTTAGGGTCGACTTGACCCAAATAAAATTCAATTTAATTTTTAATGATTATTCCATTGGGGCCGACTTTACCAACAATATACTTAATATTTATTTTAATATTCATTGCAATGGGGCAGAATTGTAACTTCTTGTTTGCAACAACGGTTCTTCTTTTAATTAATTTGGGGCTGACTTGTCACTTCTTGTTATAATTTTTTAAGTCTTCTTAACCATACTTTGGGGCTTCCATATTCAAGAGGCAATATCTCCTCAACCGTGAGGAACCATGTGGTGTACCTCCTATTATTGGAAATGGCATGACAAGTACTATCCATCTATGAGGATTTTGCATACATTTACAATGTCCTTCACACTCTTTTTCTTCAAACAACTTCAGGCTTCATGACCACACCTATGGGGATTCTTAACCACTTAACCATAGTTATAGGGCTTCTTGTAGACTTCTTCAAAGCATCTTCCCATGAGGGCCATGCTTAAAGCTACCCCATAAGGGGACCACTTTCTATACTTCTCCAAATACACTCATCACTTCTAAATGCTTCCAACCTTGCTTCGGGGATTCTTCTAGGGTTGACATCAATAACAACCAAATATCCAACAATATCCCAATTGGCATTGATGGAAATTCTTATACTCCAACACTCATACTCCCCCTGTGACCATCACTCCTCATATTTCTCTCCCAATGTTTCTCTCCCCCTTTGTTATCAATGGAAAATGGTATCTCCTATTTGGGTTGCTCCCCCTGTCTTCATGCTTTTGATCTTTCTCTCATGATATTTCTCTTTCTCCCCCTTTGACATTATGGGAAAAAGAGTAACTCCCCCTGTTGGTATATCTCCCCCTGTCTTCATGCTTCTAAATTTTCTGCAAGATGTCGTGTAGATCAATATGAGGCTTCCTGTATTTACTTCATTTCCTATCTTCCAATGATTCTTGTCCATTTGTGCTTCCTCTTGTAATTCACTAAAAAATATTAAAAACATTCATATAGGATTCCTTCTTCATGGCTTGTCATGTTCACTTCTTAGACATCAATGACCACATTATTCAACAATTTCCCTTTGACGGTATCTCTACTACTGACGGTTTCTCTTCCCCTGTCTTCTTGTGCCTTTCATTTCTTGCCTTCCCAAAATATGCAAACACTTCATACTTTTTTAAAGATAGATAGTTCTCTAATCTATCACAACTGCTACATAGACTCCCCCTTTTCATTATTCACATTACTAGGAGTCTTCAAGATAGATGGCTTAGAATAATACTTCAAGTTTCTCAAATGTTGAGTCATATTCCTCTTCGTCTGTAGATTCATCATCTTCTTGAATTATGACATCTTCCTCTTCATCATCTTCTTGAATTTTGACATCTCCCTCTTCATCCTCTTTATTAATTATGATATCTTCCTCTTGACCCGTAGATTCATCATGATCTTTTTCTACTGCAAATACTATGAGTATGATCTATGGGACATGTTCTTAATTCAACTGATATTCTTGTTTTTATTTTCTTCTCCAAACCTTCTTGTATCTGGAATTAGTGTGTTCCTTCATGGAAGGCTCCATAACGCTTCTACAGTTTCGAGATATGTTTCCATATTTGTGGCATTTGTAACATTCAATATTTTGAGGGTGCACATAAGAATCTCTTGCTTGAACATTTCTTCCATACGCTCTGCAATCCACAACTTTATGTTCAAATTTATTACATGTAAAATAATGACCCAAAAACAAACTTTGATACCTAGAAGAAAATGATCATCTTTGTGATGTAGTCCTTCTGAATTCATGTCTTAGATGATCACGGTATTATCTTTTGTTTTTTCCTTCTTGATGATTAAATATTTGAAAACTTGGTACTTCTGATGACTTCTGCATAACTCTTTTGTTTTGTTTATTTCGTCATGGAGCTTGAACCTTTCTCGAAATGAATTTGCTTGTATCCTAGTCCATACTTGTCACTGCATGGCCTTTGAATGTTGATAATGTCTTCTATCACTTGATAACTTTTCAATTTCTTGTTGATCTTGTTGACTTCAACTCTCAATGACACGACTTCTTATTCAAGCTTCTCAAACTTTTTTTCTTTCTTTATCATCTAGATCTGCATTACTTCTTTCGTTCTCTTTCCTTCTTCAAGTTGAGTTTTCAAGGAGATGATTTCTTCTTCAAGTCTTCTTTCTTGTTGAATGAATTATGCTTCAAGTTTTTTTAAATATTCATATCTTTCCTTAAGATGGTTTGTCATAATATTTTCTCTCTTTTCTTCTTATTTTAACTTGATTTTGAAGTGAGCAACTTCTTCAGAATTTTTATTTGATTTTTTAGAACCTTCCTTTAGCTTGATCATTTCTTCTTTGAGTGACTTGGTTTTCTTCATTTCTTTCTTCAGCTCAGTTAAGGCATTGATTAGTTCTACCTAAAGATCCACTTCACCTTCTTCTTTGTCACTTTCAGGAGTTCCTTTCTGAGTTTCCATGGCCATAAAGAGTACTCTTTCTAGGTCATTGTCGCTTTCATCATCCTCATCAAATGAAGAACTTTCTTCTTTTGAGTAAAGGCTTTTATTGAAGAATTTATTTTTGTTTTCTTTCTTGTTTCCCTTTTTATATTTCTGTTATTTCTTGAGAGATTTTTCTTCATCATTATCTGAATTCTTAGCATAAGGAAATTTAGAAGCAAAATGACTAGTTCCACCAAAATTATAGCATTTTAATGGAAGCATACATTTGTACTTGTCGGTTCCTCTCTTCAACTTCCTTACAAAGTTGGTTATTTCTTCATCTCCATCTGAATCATCGTTGCAACTACAATTTGACTTTGAATTTTTCTTATTCTTCTTCTTTGTCTCCTTGGATGCTTTGAAATATGTTTCCTTCATGGATGGGTTCTCCTGTTATGTTCTCATTTCATAAGCTATAAATATTACATGTAGATTTCCCATGCTTAACGTACCAAGATCTTCTATTTATTCTAAGGATGGAATCTTAAGATAAAATATCATTGGAAGAGACCTTAGTGTCTTTTGGAAAATGACTGGTTCTTTAACTTCTTCTCCCAAGCCTTTAATATCATTCACTATTTCATCAAAATGCAGAAAGTAAACTGCAATATCTTCATCTTCCTTCATTTTTTAGCTGTTCAAATTGACCTAAATAAGTTTGAAGCTTGGCCCCTTTGACTTTGGCATCTCCTTCATAGATATTATGAAGTTTCTCCCAAATATCCTATGCAGAATTAGATTGCATAACCTTAACATATATTGAACTAGCGTGGCCTCTAAGAATAACATTTGTAACCCTCAAATTTTTTCACTTAGTTTCTTTCCATCTTTATCTGTTGGGGGAGTGGAAAGAGTCATGTATCCATATACTATTGCTTTCCATACATAAAATACATGTTCTTGCAAAAAAAAAATCATCCCTCTACACCATAAATCACAGTTTCGACAATCAAACATTGGTGTTCCATTTAGTGCACTCCATGATCTTCCTTCCAGTGGTTAGATTGTTTCTTGAAGGAACCTACTTGAATACCAATTATTGGAATATTCACCAATATTGAGAGGGGAGGTGAATCTGTATTGAGCAATTTTTACTATTTCTTAATCATAACTTGTGAACATTAAATTTATCAGCAGTATAGCATTTATGATTGCATTCAATATATCATGAGTAATACCAATCAACAATGCATAAAAAATAACCACAGATACACAGTACACCCAAATTTACGTGGAAAACCAAATGGGAGAAAATCATAGAATTTTTTCTTATATATCAAATATTACATTCATAGAAACCACTAACTTTCAAATTCCCCAACACCAACTAGAAGGAGGCTCCAACCCCCTATTTACAGGATCCAACCTAAAGGAAGCTACAACTCCCCGAATTCTCTAGCTACAACTGGAAGGAGGCTCCAACCCCGTGATTTAGAGGATACAACTTGAAGTAATATCCAACTCATTGTGTTTCCCGGATCCAACTGAAAGGAGGCTATGACCCCCTAATTTATAGGTTCCAACTTGAAGGAAGGTCCAACTCCATGTATTCTTTGGCTCAAACTAGAAGGAGGGTATAACCCACTAATTTACAGGATCCAACCTTAAGGAAGATCCAATTCTCTGTATTCTCCAACTCCAACCGGAAGGAGGCTATGACCCATTTTCCTTGCCTCTTCCTTCCACCTGAAATATAAGTGTAGACTCAACTTTTCATAAACTTTGTCACTGATAACCAACCTATCACTGATAATAAACCTGTCACCGATAATCAACCTGTCACTATCATCATCATCCAACTTGTAATTTACCCTATAACGGATATTGGTATCTCAAACCATATCCAACCTATCACTATCTATGTCACTGATATTGATACCTCATCATTAAACCCTACCACTTCTACTGCCATTGATATTGATACCATCCATGTAAAAATCATATGCCATATCCATAAACCATGTGTCAAGATATTCCTCGAACAAATCTCATAATATCCATGAATCATGTATCAAATATGTACCTCAAATCATATTCTAAAACAGTCCAAGATACACCTCAAACCATGTTCCAAGAGCATGCCTTAAGAATGTGCCAAACCATCCAATATATGCCTTAATAATATACCATAACCATCAAAATAAAACACGTAGAAAGTATACATTTATTCATGTAGCAACCTGGTGTATGTGATCACAGACTTGTATACCTTCCTCAACTTCTTCAACAAAAGGATAGAATCTTGATTTGACTTTACTCCAGTCTCATAGGACGAGTTTTTGGATTAGTCACAAACCCTAAATTTCAACAAGCGTAACTCCATATTTGTAATGAAAAAGGTTTGAAACTTTTATCCAATCTTATTCAATGTCTTCTCTGAAATTCCTCCAAGTTTCACTGCTTGAATTGTCCCTTGAAAGGAGTTATAGAAAAAATGATAGACCTTGTTGAATTTTGACCTATTGTGAAGAGAAAACTTGTATAGCATGCCACGTCTTGAATATTTTGATATATGGTTCTAAAAATTGCACACAACATACTAAGGACTATACTCTTTTCAATGAAATTAGTCTCACAAAATTTGGATCCTCTATGAATAAGTTATGACCGTTTTTCTTAGAACACTTGTTTGAAACTAGTTTCAAGACTAGTCAAAATCCCTATCTTCCATAGAGTGTATCGCCAAAATTAAAATGACCCAGAAGCTGAAATGTTTACCATGGGTACCTTGATATGTCTTCTCAACATCCTCCAAGTTTCGCTATCTGAATCATTCTAAAAAAAAATTATAGCGAAAATGGTAAGATGACATTTAAATAACATACCTTAGAACACATCATCACAAGACTTCATCCTCCCTTGGAATGTTTTCCTTCTTCACTTCATCTTCCCTCGAAAATTTGCCTCAGATCTCCTTGGTTACCTCAGATAAAAATTACTTGAGTTGATGTAATAAATGAACTCCTAGGTGCCTTATTTATACTAGATCTAGAACCCTCTTTTTAGGGCCAACTTGACCCAAATAAAATTCAATTTAATTTTTAATGATTATTCCATTGGGGTCGACTTTACCAACAATATCCTTCATATTTATTTTAATATTCATTTCAATGGGGCCAAATTGTAAATCCTTGTTTTCAACAACTATTCTTCTTTTAATTAATTTGGGGCCGACTTGTCATTTATTGTTATAATTGTTTAGGTATCCTTAACCATACGTCGGGGCTTCCATCTTCAAGAGGGCATATCTCCTCAACCATAAGGAACCACGCGGCGTACCACCTATTGTTGGAAACAACATGACAAGGACTATCCATCTATGAGGGTTGTGCATGCATTTACAATGTCCTTTAGACTCATTTTCTTCAAACAACTTTGGGCTTCATGAACACACCTCTGGGGCTTCTTAACCATATTTCTAGAGCTTCTTGTAGACTTCTTCAAAGCGACTTCTTGTGAGGGTCATGCTTAAATCTACGCCAAAAGGGAACCACTTTGGAGAATTCTTCAAATACACCCATCGCTTCTAAATGCTTCCAACCTTTCTTTGGAGATTCTTCTAGGGTTGGCATCAATGAAAACCAACTATTCAATAGATCTAACGCTTGTTGACATCAAGAAGCGCAATTTTTTTATTTTGTGAAAAGAGATTTTTATGAGAACTCTCTTTGAGGTCGTCTTCCACAACAATAATAACAACCCCAATCCTCCTTCTAAACAATACAATATGTTTTTCACTAGCTCACTTGGTTAAAATTTGTTTTATTAAGTAAAAGGTCTTGAGTTCAAGTCTCTTTTTGGTTACTTTTTTTGAAAAAGTTCATGCATCTATTGTAAAGTGTATTTCACTTAAATTATAAAAGTGAATCACTATAAGTAGCTTTAATATTTTATTTTAAAGTTATTTGTTTTGTATGCAACTTTCTTTTATAAAGTAACTTCATT
>JZKD02S2075473.1:76863-98500 GCA_000966675.3 Picea glauca
TTTTCCATTTGTTGGGTAATGAGTAATCTACTTGCATGACATTATCAAGTTCTGTAATTGTGTCAATTTTTTCTTTAGGAGTTCCCCTTTCTTGAGTTTGATTCATTTTACATGCAAGACTTTGATTTTTATATTCTTTATTAGAAGTTTTACCCACCATTATCCTACTATTAACTTCATCAATTTTAGATGTTATATATTCATCATCTTTCTTGCTTGGTACTTCAGATTTTCTTTTCCATAACTTCTTATTTTGTTTGTTAGGGTTTCCTATCTTTAAGGATTGCATTGGTAATCTACATTCTCAAGTTTTATGACCATAGTTGTTGCATTTTTTACATTCAATATTGAATTTTTGCAAAGGAGAAAATGAGTTTTAGTTTCTCTCCTCTGTATTATACCTATTGTTCTTATATCTTTGGACATTTATGTGATTGTATTGTTCATAAGCTTTGCAGCATATTGCCTTATGACCAAAATTATTGCAAGAGTAACAGTATCCAATAAATAATATTTATTAGGGGGATTCTTCCTAGTGATTGTATTCCTCTTGTCATTTTTTACTTTAGTACAGAATGTTGATTTTTGTTTATGTGGAATAGTTTTCAATGGTATCATCTTTGCTTTATTATCTTCTCTTCTTAAGGAGCCCTTTATAGCATCTGCATAACTGATTGGCCTTTTGATAGATCCKTGTGTTGTAGAAGTTGAGCCTTGGGTGTATCCCAAACCAGTCTTGTTGTTTGGTGACCTCTGACTACTGAGAATTTCATCCAACATATTTGAACTATTTCCAAATTTTGATMCCTTCTTTTCTTTCTCAAGTTCACTTTTTAGCAGCTTAATCTCATCTTCTAGTTTCTCACATACTTGTTTTTTATCACTAAGTTGTTTTAAAATGACTTCTTTAATTTTATTAGCTTCCAGGAGCTGGGTTTTTAAATCATTGATGATCTAGTCTGATTCTTTGATGGTTCTTAATGCATCTATTTCTTTTGATTGATGTGATTCTTCAAATTCTTGAAGTTGTTCCCTAAGTAGCTTGTTCTTCTTTTTATACTTTCTTAGTTCCTCCAGAGCACTAATCAATTATGCTTCTAGGTTCACTTCCCCTTCAAATTCACAATTTTCTCCATCATCTAGATCATTATTTTGAGTGTTCATTCCCATAAATAGAAGCTATGAATTTTCATCTTCACTCATGTCTGAAGAGTTGTTGTCCTCTTTAGAGTAGAAGTTTTTCTTTTTCTGATAAAATTTCTTTTTGTATTGGTTTTTCTGGTTTTGAACTTCTTCATCATTTTCCTCTTGCTTGGGATAGGGACATTTGTTAGCAAAGTGTCCGATTATGCCACAGTTGAAACATTTTAATGGTAACTTTCCTTTATATTTTCCAGATCCTTTCTGCAGTTTCTTTATAAAGTTGGCCTCTTCTACATATGATATGTCTGATTGATATTCATGAGACATATGTTCATGTTTCTTCTTTGCTTTATATGCTTTAATGGTTGTTTCATCTTTTGATGGTTTTTCATTCCCTGTTCTCATCTCATATGCTATAAAAATTCCATGAAGTTGATCAACTGTGAGTTTTTCAAGTTCTGGCCTATCTTCAATTGTAGAAATCTTGGCATCATATCTCATAGGTATTGACCTTAGTATCTTTTGCACAATAGGTTTATCTGTAAGTTATTCTCATGCTGCTTTGATTGAATTAACCACTTCATCTACCCTATGAAAGTATTCAGCAATGTTCTCTTCTTCTTTCATTTTCATATTTTCAAACTGATTTATATAGGTATGTAGTTTGGCTTCCCTGAATTTGTTATCTCCTTCATATACAACCTCCAATTTGTCCCAGATTTCTTTAGCTGAATTACAATCCATAACCTTCACACATATAGAATTGTACAACCCTTCTAGAATTGCATTAACTTCTCTTGAGTTGTTATTACGTATTTTATTTCATGCATCATATGTGGGTGGAGTAGTTGGTGCAGTGTAACCATCTACAACAGATTGTCAGATATCAAAACCAAGAGCCAAAAGGAATCTTTTCATTATTATTTTCCATAGAGCATAGCCACCTCCATTGAATAATGGTGCTTGTTGTTATACATTCCCTCTTGTTGATACATCTTCAGGATCTACCTTTCGGTTGTTAGACTGTATTGAAGGCACTGGCTCTGATACCATTTGTTGGAAATACTGAGAGGGGGAGTGAATCAGTATTTCCCTTTTTCAACAATTAGCATTTAATTTGATATTTTATTATTTACCATGACAAATAAACAATGGACTTGTATTTAAAATCAATTATAAATATATAATTAACAAAAATTACAAGGTTTTATAAAGAAATAGTGAAGGACACCAATCCTTTTTAGAGCACCAACTCTAGGAGACACCAAACCCCTTCTTCAGAGAAACAACCCTAGGAAGCACCAACCCCCTTGTCTTTAGGGCACCAACCCTAGGAAGCACCAACTCCCTTAAATTACACTTACTTAGTAAAGGATATGAATCCTTCCGTGACCCTCCCTTCCACCCCCACTTCATAAGAATCATCAGCTCTTCTTCTTGGACTCTGCTTTTGTTTTTCTCTTCTGATATCGACTGCAGAGACACTTTGTTCTCACCATTCTTTCTCGTTTATATAATCTTCCAACTGGTGTGAGATATAACGCATTGTGTCCCTTTGTTTGGACCATCATGTATATTCATTAAGATTAACAATAACATTTTTTTCTCCATTATTATTCAAACGTTATTGTGAATGCTTTTCAATTTAGTGAGAGTGATTTTCATAAATCGATCACTGATATGGATCGATTTCTTTTAACCCAATCCCATGCCTTTTTATTTCATTCTTCAATGTTTGTTGATCAGATCTAACCTTTTTTATTATCTCTATAATGTATAATATGTATTGAATTACTTAATATATATCAGGACAAATTCCACATCTTATTTGGTTTAACGTTCCTTCTCGACCGAGATAAACTTCTCATTATGTGTGTTAAATTTCGCACAAAAAAACTTGTTGGGACCTCTATTTCATACAACCACAGGTGGTGACTAGGCACTACACCAAACAAGTGCTTGATCACTTTTCAAGATCAATGGTCATGTTTTAATTACACGATGAAATGGATGACTATCGTTACTTCAGAACTCTATCCTTCTAGACTTCCAGCCTCTGCAATCTTTCAACCTTTCGGAGTACATTTCACTGAAGTAGATTAGATGGTCGATATTTGATCTTCCATTATATGGACGATCTTGGCTCATCTAGAGGTTTCAAACAAATCGACAGTTAGGACTTGATCTGTAGTTGAGTGGATGGTTCTCGTTCACTTCGGGACTCCTATCTTTGTAGTCATTCAACTCTTCTAGAGGAAATTCCATTGAAGTGCTTATAAACACTTCCCTGCTCTGATAGATTTTCATAAGTCCAGGAGATATGACCGTGGGCTTAGGAACAAAGGAGCTCATATATTTGGGTATTTGTTTATTCATTACTTTGGGGCTCCGGGCTACTCGAACTCTGAGAATTTTAATCCCTCCAGAGTGTTTACCTATCGAATAAGTCATAATACTATGATGATTGCTTGTTATCGGTTAGCATCTCATGCTTACTCTATCCTTCCACTATGTTTGATTTAACGGTCATGTGAGAACCCATAGGATATTATATCAACGACCATCATTAATTTGTGACTTCGTGCTTCGGCGCTTCGGGCAGTTGCTAGTGGTAAATGTTGGTTTCCCCCGAAGGACATACTCCCGAAGTGACATAACTTGTTGACGTTACTGCTGAATTGGCACTGGACGATTGGTTGCCATGTGTCACTTATATTTTTTACTTACATATACATAAAATTTCAACTGGACCGTGACACTTGTCACCATATGATTACGCCATGTGTCCTTGCTAACTAGGTCAAAGGGCCTTTTTCCTCCCTTCGTATGACTGAGAGATATGACCTCGACTCAACTCCTTGAGTGTTAATCGATGGTCGTGATTAAATCGATCATGAAGATAGATGGCTAGAAATGATTGTGGGGTCTTGACTAGCATGATGTTTAAACCCTTTCTCGAATTCCACAATAGAAATTGCTCATTGATAGTGGGATCGATGCCAATCATTGATCTATTTGTAGGTGACGATCGACGGTCTGTGTGGATTACGGAACCGAAACTTGCATGATCGTTAACTCAACCCTTTGATCCTGCAATGGCTCCCTGTCATTGATCTACCCTTATTGATATCCAACGGTCAGGACTTAATCGGATGTTAATTTGACGGTCCGCCTCTGCAACTCCCAGATCTTACGGCTATCATATTTCACTCTAGATCAATGTTTGTCATGAAATTGGGGCTTCAGCATTCAGGTACAGTTACATGTTCTAGTCTCTTTTTATCCAGAGTGGTAAGCATCGGAGTTGACCAGTTTCATCCTTAGCACACTCTAAATATATCAATGGTTGATAGGATTTATTTGCTCTTCCTCTGATCTGACGGTTGACAGAAGTTCATGACTTCGGGACTTCGGGGCTTGAAAGGTCCAGGTAATTGTTTCTCCAATAGTTGGCCAGCGCCGAAGTGGTCAACATGGAAGTGCTTACGTTATCCTTCCACTTGGATTCATCCAACGACTGTGATCAGTTCTAGATCAATGGTCTAGATTCATTTCAGCCTTCGGGACTTCAAGTTTATTTTCTTTTTCCCACTTCCCAATTCTCCTAGAGTGAGATTCGCCGAAGAATAAACCTCGAGTAACTTGACTTCATCTAATGGTCGAGAATTCATTTGAAGTCTCTCCTTGATCTTAATGGCTGGGAAACCTTCTGAAGCTCCTGCTTCAGATCTGTCAGTTGATATCTAATTCTTCCCAACCTATAACTTCCCCTCAATATGACAGTCCTAGTTTGTCCCAAAAACTACATCAGTGGAAAAAAATCCTCCTTGATTATTTTGGAGTTTTACTGTGGGGATTTCAATCCCAATAGTGTTTCTGCAATGCGTTTTTCCTTATGAGCTTTGATTAATGTTCTTTTTCACCATGTTTGTCATCAATGACAATTCATCATAAAAACCCATCATCACATCACAATGACTTCGACTGTTGACATCAATGACAACACATCAATGAAAATATGTCCAACATGGAACAATTCAGGTATAGAATGGTCATTTTAATGATGCATTATGTGTTCCAATCCTTTCTTGCAACCTTCTATCAATATATCAAATCACTCATTCAAGTGAAGGTAAAACCGTAGATTTTTCACCTTACCAAGTTGTTATCAAGGATCTAAAAGATCATCGGCATGTTCTTACAATTGGAATTGTTTGTACAAGTTTGGTAACTTTGGGTCATCATCTTTTCCGTCAATTTGTTTTGCTCGTAGCGATGACTTCAGCAAAAATTGGCATGAGATTTTTGGCCATCTAAACTATTGCTCATTGTAGCAAATATGTAATCAACAGATGGTGATTATTCTTCCTCTTGTTTCATGCATAGATGGTGTTTGTGCTAGTTGTGTTCTCAACAAACATCATTGGGAAAATTTTGACAAATGTGCCTCTTGGCACACCTTAGCCCATTTGCAGCTTGTTCGCAGTGACTTGTGTTATCCACTTTATTCTCCTTCTTTTTCTGAGTGCAATTATTTCTTAACTTTCATTGATGACTTTTCTAGATGCACTTGTATTTACTTCTTAATAAAACTTAAGAGTGAATTTTTGACAATTTCTTGGCCTACAAGAACCTTGTAGAAAATCAATTTGGACATCAGCTTCAAAGATTAAGAACAAATAATGGAGGTGAATATGTGAAAAATCAATTTACAAGTTACTGCACTACACAGGGCATCCAAATGCAACATATTGTTCCATATACACCACAACAAAATGGTGTTGCTGAGAGAAACAATTGCACATTAAAATAAATGGTTAATTGTATGATCCAATCTAAGGGATTAAGTCTAAAGTATTGGATGGAAGCCATTAACTGTGCAAATTACATAGTAAATAGCACTCCCACAAAGACTCTTAAAAATATAACACTAGAAGAAGCATGGAATAAACTTAAGCTAGATGTAAGTCACTTCTATGTATTTGGTAGTATAGCATGCGCTCGCATTCCTAATGAGAAAAGGAAAGCATTGTAGTTTAAAAATGAAAAGTTTATATTTGTTGGTTATTCTGAAGATGTCAAAGGTTATAGACTTCTTCAACCACATTGTAATGAAATTATTATTATAATAGATGTTAAATTTGATGAAAATTTCTTGCCCTGCAAGCTTAATTCAGCATGTGTGCCTTCTTTGACATATGATCCATCTTTGGCGTTTGTTCCTTCTTCTATTCCTATTAATAATGGTTTCTTCTTCAGATGATGATGACAGTGAGGATGAAAATCCACCTCTACATACTCATCTTCCTCCAAATGAGTCCATTGAACCTGAACCTGCACCACCACCACCACTTCCTATATGGGTCCATTCAACACGAGAAGTTGTTGGTGATCTTGTCGGTAATCCTTCAAATCAGTGTCGGACACGTTCACAGTTTTAGTAAGAATCTTCTATTTTGTCTCAAGTTTTAGAGACTCGTGATCCCGAGACATGTGTAGAAGCTTCAGGTCATCCAGATTGTGATACAACAATGAATAAAGAGGTTCTTTCTTTAATGGAAAATGATACTTGGGATCTTGTACCTCTTCTTAAAGGAACAAAACTTTTCATATGTAAATGGGTCTACAAAACTAAGTATGCATAAGATGGAAGTTTTGAAAGACACAAGGCTCGGTTAGTTTCCATAGGATTCTCCCAAGTTGAAGGAATTGACTATAATGAAACCTTTTCCTCTGTAGCCAAAATGAATTGTGTCCGCCTTGTTCTAGCCCTTTCTACCTCACATAAATGGGAGATCCATCAAATGGATGTTAAATCCACCTTCTTGCATGGGGATTTGCAAGAATAAATCTACATGGAAAAACCTCTTGGTTATGTTCAAAATGACTCTAGCCTTGTTTGTCACCGTAAGAAATCTCTTTATGGTCTTAAGCAAGATCCCAAAGCTTGGTATTCCAAAATGGACAACTTTCTTCTTGACACTGGATTTTCTAGATGCCATTCTGATCCAAATATCTATACCAAGAAAGTAGGAAGTCATCTCATAATCCTTTTTCTTTATGTTGATGATCTTATCCTCATTGGTAGTGACCCTAAAATTTTTAACCATGTGAAAACCAACCTTGAGAAGAAATTTGAAATGAATGAATTAGGCTATTTTCATTATTTCATTGGCCTCCAAGTTTTGCAAACCAAGGAAGGAATTTCTCTTTCCTAGTCTAAGTATGTGTGTGACCTTCTTTGTTGCTTTCAGGTGGAAGATTCAAAACCAGCCCCTTCTCCCTTTTAGTTTGGAGTCAAAATTTCTTCCACATGTATTGATCTCGAAGTTGATGCCACTTTGTACTATCAGTTAGTTGGTAGCCTATTATACTTGACTCATACATGTCCTAATATTTCCTTTGTTGTTGGTCTTGTCGCCCAATATAAGAAAACACCCCATCAAAGCCATTGGAAAACAGCGAAAATAATAATTTGATATGTTCAGGGTATAGTTCAGTTCGAGATACATTACATTTCAGGGGGGAATCCTTTATTGGTTGGTTTCACTTATTCAAATTGGGTCAATGACCCTTAGGATCAAAATTCTACTACAAGTTATGTTTTCATCCTTGGTTTAGGACCTGTCACTTGGGCCTACAAGAAACAATAGACTATTTCACTTTCTTCAACAAAAGTAGAGTACTGAGCAGTGGTTAATGCAATTCAGGAAGCCTTGTGGCTTCAACGGATCCTTTCAGAGTTTGGATTCCAACATCAACATCCGACCAACCTCTGGTGTGACAATCAGAGTGTCATCAAACTCACCAAAGAACCAGTTCAACATCAACACAACAAACACATCGAGCTACACATGCACTTCACCTGAAATTTCATTCATGATCAAGTTATTGAAGTGCTCTTCTTCCCTACAGAATATTAAGTTGCATAAATTTTCACAAATTCTCTTACAAAAGTGAAGTTTTCCAAACTTTGATCTATTATAGGAGTTCAAGAAGTTGTCATTAAAGGGGGGGTAGGATCTAATGCATCCTTCCTTATCCTATTGAGTTTCCGTTATAAATCCTTCAATCCTATCCCAATTTGTTATTAAGGGGGGATGTTAGGATATTTAGACACTTAGGAGTTAGTTAATATCAACTTGTTCTATTGTGTCGTTAGGTAAAAGTGTATTTCTTCAGTATGCATTAGTACATGTTTGTAGTTAGGAAATCTGATGGCCACAATATGTTCCCGAAATAGAGTGATCCAACGATTCATAATCTCCTCAATATAAATGGCTACATTGATCTATGGATTAACACCCAATTGGTCCATGATCTCTATTAAAAGAGCATGGAGGGTCATTTGTTGATGATTTATTGTGAGAAAATATCTTGNCCTTCTTTTCTTTCTCAAGTTCACTTTTTAGCAGCTTAATCTCATCTTCTAGTTTCTCACATACTTGTTTTTTATCACTAAGTTGTTTTAAAATGACTTCTTTAATTTTATTAGCTTCCAGGAGCTGGGTTTTTAAATCATTGATGATCTAGTCTGATTCTTTGATGGTTCTTAATGCATCTATTTCTTTTGATTGATGTGATTCTTCAAATTCTTGAAGTTGTTCCCTAAGTAGCTTGTTCTTCTTTTTATACTTTCTTAGTTCCTCCAGAGCACTAATCAATTATGCTTCTAGGTTCACTTCCCCTTCAAATTCACAATTTTCTCCATCATCTAGATCATTATTTTGAGTGTTCATTCCCATAAATAGAAGCTATGAATTTTCATCTTCACTCATGTCTGAAGAGTTGTTGTCCTCTTTAGAGTAGAAGTTTTTCTTTTTCTGATAAAATTTCTTTTTGTATTGGTTTTTCTGGTTTTGAACTTCTTCATCATTTTCCTCTTGCTTGGGATAGGGACATTTGTTAGCAAAGTGTCCGATTATGCCACAGTTGAAACATTTTAATGGTAACTTTCCTTTATATTTTCCAGATCCTTTCTGCAGTTTCTTTATAAAGTTGGCCTCTTCTACATATGATATGTCTGATTGATATTCATGAGACATATGTTCATGTTTCTTCTTTGCTTTATATGCTTTAATGGTTGTTTCATCTTTTGATGGTTTTTCATTCCCTGTTCTCATCTCATATGCTATAAAAATTCCATGAAGTTGATCAACTGTGAGTTTTTCAAGTTCTGGCCTATCTTCAATTGTAGAAATCTTGGCATCATATCTCATAGGTATTGACCTTAGTATCTTTTGCACAATAGGTTTATCTGTAAGTTATTCTCATGCTGCTTTGATTGAATTAACCACTTCATCTACCCTATGAAAGTATTCAGCAATGTTCTCTTCTTCTTTCATTTTCATATTTTCAAACTGATTTATATAGGTATGTAGTTTGGCTTCCCTGAATTTGTTATCTCCTTCATATACAACCTCCAATTTGTCCCAGATTTCTTTAGCTGAATTACAATCCATAACCTTCACACATATAGAATTGTACAACCCTTCTAGAATTGCATTAACTTCTCTTGAGTTGTTATTACGTATTTTATTTCATGCATCATATGTGGGTGGAGTAGTTGGTGCAGTGTAACCATCTACAACAGATTGTCAGATATCAAAACCAAGAGCCAAAAGGAATCTTTTCATTATTATTTTCCATAGAGCATAGCCACCTCCATTGAATAATGGTGCTTGTTGTTATACATTCCCTCTTGTTGATACATCTTCAGGATCTACCTTTCGGTTGTTAGACTGTATTGAAGGCACTGGCTCTGATACCATTTGTTGGAAATACTGAGAGGGGGAGTGAATCAGTATTTCCCTTTTTCAACAATTAGCATTTAATTTGATATTTTATTATTTACCATGACAAATAAACAATGGACTTGTATTTAAAATCAATTATAAATATATAATTAACAAAAATTACAAGGTTTTATAAAGAAATAGTGAAGGACACCAATCCTTTTTAGAGCACCAACTCTAGGAGACACCAAACCCCTTCTTCAGAGAAACAACCCTAGGAAGCACCAACCCCCTTGTCTTTAGGGCACCAACCCTAGGAAGCACCAACTCCCTTAAATTACACTTACTTAGTAAAGGATATGAATCCTTCCGTGACCCTCCCTTCCACCCCCACTTCATAAGAATCATCAGCTCTTCTTCTTGGACTCTGCTTTTGTTTTTCTCTTCTGATATCGACTGCAGAGACACTTTGTTCTCACCATTCTTTCTCGTTTATATAATCTTCCAACTGGTGTGAGATATAACGCATTGTGTCCCTTTGTTTGGACCATCATGTATATTCATTAAGATTAACAATAACATTTTTTTCTCCATTATTATTCAAACGTTATTGTGAATGCTTTTCAATTTAGTGAGAGTGATTTTCATAAATCGATCACTAATATGGATCGATTTCTTTTAACCCAATCCCATGCCTTTTTATTTCATTATTCAATGTTTGTTGATCAGATCTAACCTTTTTTATTATCTCTATAATGTATAATATGTATTGAATTACTTAATATATATCAGGACAAATTCCACATCTTATTTGGTTTAATGTTCCTTCTCGACCGAGATAAACTTCTCATTATGTGTGTTAAATTCCGCACAAAAAAACTTGTTGGGACCTCTATTTCATACAACCACAGGTGGTGACTAGGCGCTACACCAAACAAGTGCTTGATCACTTTTCAAGATCAATGGTCATGTTTTAATTACACGATGAAATGGATGACTATCGTTACTTCGGAACTCTATCCTTCTGGACTTCCAGCCTCTGCAATCTTTCAACCTTTCGGAGTACATTTCACTGAAGTAGATTAGATGGTCGATATTTGATCTTCCATTATATGGATGATCTTGGCTCATCCAGAGGTTTCAAACAAATCGACAGTTAGGACTTGATCTGTAGTTGAGTGGATGGTTCTCGTTGACTTTGGGACTTTAGCGCTTCGAGACTCCTATCTTTGTAGTCATTCAACTCTTCCAGAGGAAATTCCATTGAAGTGCTTATAAACACTTCCCTGCTCTGATAGATTTTCATAAGTCCAGGAGATATGACCGTGGGCTTAGGAACAAAGGAGCTCATATATTTGGGTATTTGTTTATTCATTACTTTGGGGCTCCGGGCTACTCGAACTCTGAGAATTTTAATCCCTCCAGAGTGTTTACCTATCGAATAAGTCATAATACTATGATGATTGCTTGTTATCGGTTAGCATCTCATGCTTACTCTATCCTTCCACTATGTTTGATTTAACGGTCATGTGAGAACCCATAGGATATTATATCAACGACCATCATTAATTTGTGACTTCGTGCTTCGGCGCTTCGGGCAGTTGCTAGTGGTAAATGTTGGTTTCCCCCGAAGGACATACTCCCGAAGTGACATAACTTGTTGACGTTACTGCTGAATTGGCACTGGACGATTGGTTGCCATGTGTCACTTATATTTTTTACTTACATATACATAAAATTTCAACTGGACCGTGACACTTGTCACCATATGATTACGCCATGTGTCCTTGCTAACTAGGTCAAAGGGCCTTTTTCCTCCCTTCGTATGACTGAGAGATATGACCTCGACTCAACTCCTTGAGTGTTAATCGATGGTCGTGATTAAATCGATCATGAAGATAGATGGCTAGAAATGATTGTGGGGTCTTGACTAGCATGATGTTTAAACCCTTTCTCGAATTCCACAATAGAAATTGCTCATTGATAGTGGGATCGATGCCAATCATTGATCTATTTGTAGGTGACGATCGACGGTCTGTGTGGATTACGGAACCGAAACTTGCATGATCGTTAACTCAACCCTTTGATCCTGCAATGGCTCCCTGTCATTGATCTACCCTTATTGATATCCAACGGTCAGGACTTAATCGGATGTTAATTTGACGGTCCGCCTCTGCAACTCCCAGATCTTACGGCTATCATATTTCACTCTAGATCAATGTTTGTCATGAAATTGGGGCTTCAGCATTCAGGTACAGTTACATGTTCTAGTCTCTTTTTATCCAGAGTGGTAAGCATCGGAGTTGACCAGTTTCATCCTTAGCACACTCTAAATATATCAATGGTTGATAGGATTTATTTGCTCTTCCTCTGATCTGACGGTTGACAGAAGTTCATGACTTCGGGACTTCGGGGCTTGAAAGGTCCAGGTAATTGTTTCTCCAATAGTTGGCCAGCGCCGAAGTGGTCAACATGGAAGTGCTTACGTTATCCTTCCACTTGGATTCATCCAACGACTGTGATCAGTTCTAGATCAATGGTCTAGATTCATTTCAGCCTTCGGGACTTCAAGTTTATTTTCTTTTTCCCACTTCCCAATTCTCCTAGAGTGAGATTCGCCGAAGAATAAACCTCGAGTAACTTGACTTCATCTAATGGTCGAGAATTCATTTGAAGTCTCTCCTTGATCTTAATGGCTGGGAAACCTTCTGAAGCTCCTGCTTCAGATCTGTCAGTTGATATCTAATTCTTCCCAACCTATAACTTCCCCTCAATATGACAGTCCTAGTTTGTCCCAAAAACTACATCAGTGGAAAAAAATCCTCCTTGATTATTTTGGAGTTTTACTGTGGGGATTTCAATCCCAATAGTGTTTCTGCAATGCGTTTTTCCTTATGAGCTTTGATTAATGTTCTTTTTCACCATGTTTGTCATCAATGACAATTCATCATAAAAACCCATCATCACATCACAATGACTTCGACTGTTGACATCAATGACAACACATCAATGAAAATATGTCCAACATGGAACAATTCAGGTATAGAATGGTCATTTTAATGATGCATTATGTGTTCCAATCCTTTCTTGCAACCTTCTATCAATATATCAAATCACTCATTCAAGTGAAGGTAAAACCGTAGATTTTTCACCTTACCAAGTTGTTATCAAGGATCTAAAAGATCATCGGCATGTTCTTACAATTGGAATTGTTTGTACAAGTTTGGTAACTTTGGGTCATCATCTTTTCCGTCAATTTGTTTTGCTCGTAGCGATGACTTCAGCAAAAATTGGCATGAGATTTTTGGCCATCTAAACTATTGCTCATTGTAGCAAATATGTAATCAACAGATGGTGATTATTCTTCCTCTTGTTTCATGCATAGATGGTGTTTGTGCTAGTTGTGTTCTCAACAAACATCATTGGGAAAATTTTGACAAATGTGCCTCTTGGCACACCTTAGCCCATTTGCAGCTTGTTCGCAGTGACTTGTGTTATCCACTTTATTCTCCTTCTTTTTCTGAGTGCAATTATTTCTTAACTTTCATTGATGACTTTTCTAGATGCACTTGTATTTACTTCTTAATAAAACTTAAGAGTGAATTTTTGACAATTTCTTGGCCTACAAGAACCTTGTAGAAAATCAATTTGGACATCAGCTTCAAAGATTAAGAACAAATAATGGAGGTGAATATGTGAAAAATCAATTTACAAGTTACTGCACTACACAGGGCATCCAAATGCAACATATTGTTCCATATACACCACAACAAAATGGTGTTGCTGAGAGAAACAATTGCACATTAAAATAAATGGTTAATTGTATGATCCAATCTAAGGGATTAAGTCTAAAGTATTGGATGGAAGCCATTAACTGTGCAAATTACATAGTAAATAGCACTCCCACAAAGACTCTTAAAAATATAACACTAGAAGAAGCATGGAATAAACTTAAGCTAGATGTAAGTCACTTCTATGTATTTGGTAGTATAGCATGCGCTCGCATTCCTAATGAGAAAAGGAAAGCATTGTAGTTTAAAAATGAAAAGTTTATATTTGTTGGTTATTCTGAAGATGTCAAAGGTTATAGACTTCTTCAACCACATTGTAATGAAATTATTATTATAATAGATGTTAAATTTGATGAAAATTTCTTGCCCTGCAAGCTTAATTCAGCATGTGTGCCTTCTTTGACATATGATCCATCTTTGGCGTTTGTTCCTTCTTCTATTCCTATTAATAATGGTTTCTTCTTCAGATGATGATGACAGTGAGGATGAAAATCCACCTCTACATACTCATCTTCCTCCAAATGAGTCCATTGAACCTGAACCTGCACCACCACCACCACTTCCTATATGGGTCCATTCAACACGAGAAGTTGTTGGTGATCTTGTCGGTAATCCTTCAAATCAGTGTCGGACACGTTCACAGTTTTAGTAAGAATCTTCTATTTTGTCTCAAGTTTTAGAGACTCGTGATCCCGAGACATGTGTAGAAGCTTCAGGTCATCCAGATTGTGATACAACAATGAATAAAGAGGTTCTTTCTTTAATGGAAAATGATACTTGGGATCTTGTACCTCTTCTTAAAGGAACAAAACTTTTCATATGTAAATGGGTCTACAAAACTAAGTATGCATAAGATGGAAGTTTTGAAAGACACAAGGCTCGGTTAGTTTCCATAGGATTCTCCCAAGTTGAAGGAATTGACTATAATGAAACCTTTTCCTCTGTAGCCAAAATGAATTGTGTCCGCCTTGTTCTAGCCCTTTCTACCTCACATAAATGGGAGATCCATCAAATGGATGTTAAATCCACCTTCTTGCATGGGGATTTGCAAGAATAAATCTACATGGAAAAACCTCTTGGTTATGTTCAAAATGACTCTAGCCTTGTTTGTCACCGTAAGAAATCTCTTTATGGTCTTAAGCAAGATCCCAAAGCTTGGTATTCCAAAATGGACAACTTTCTTCTTGACACTGGATTTTCTAGATGCCATTCTGATCCAAATATCTATACCAAGAAAGTAGGAAGTCATCTCATAATCCTTTTTCTTTATGTTGATGATCTTATCCTCATTGGTAGTGACCCTAAAATTTTTAACCATGTGAAAACCAACCTTGAGAAGAAATTTGAAATGAATGAATTAGGCTATTTTCATTATTTCATTGGCCTCCAAGTTTTGCAAACCAAGGAAGGAATTTCTCTTTCCTAGTCTAAGTATGTGTGTGACCTTCTTTGTTGCTTTCAGGTGGAAGATTCAAAACCAGCCCCTTCTCCCTTTTAGTTTGGAGTCAAAATTTCTTCCACATGTATTGATCTCGAAGTTGATGCCACTTTGTACTATCAGTTAGTTGGTAGCCTATTATACTTGACTCATACATGTCCTAATATTTCCTTTGTTGTTGGTCTTGTCGCCCAATATAAGAAAACACCCCATCAAAGCCATTGGAAAACAGCGAAAATAATAATTTGATATGTTCAGGGTATAGTTCAGTTCGAGATACATTACATTTCAGGGGGGAATCCTTTATTGGTTGGTTTCACTTATTCAAATTGGGTCAATGACCCTTAGGATCAAAATTCTACTACAAGTTATGTTTTCATCCTTGGTTTAGGACCTGTCACTTGGGCCTACAAGAAACAATAGACTATTTCACTTTCTTCAACAAAAGTAGAGTACTGAGCAGTGGTTAATGCAATTCAGGAAGCCTTGTGGCTTCAACGGATCCTTTCAGAGTTTGGATTCCAACATCAACATCCGACCAACCTCTGGTGTGACAATCAGAGTGTCATCAAACTCACCAAAGAACCAGTTCAACATCAACACAACAAACACATCGAGCTACACATGCACTTCACCTGAAATTTCATTCATGATCAAGTTATTGAAGTGCTCTTCTTCCCTACAGAATATTAAGTTGCATAAATTTTCACAAATTCTCTTACAAAAGTGAAGTTTTCCAAACTTTGATCTATTATAGGAGTTCAAGAAGTTGTCATTAAAGGGGGGGTAGGATCTAATGCATCCTTCCTTATCCTATTGAGTTTCCGTTATAAATCCTTCAATCCTATCCCAATTTGTTATTAAGGGGGGATGTTAGGATATTTAGACACTTAGGAGTTAGTTAATATCAACTTGTTCTATTGTGTCGTTAGGTAAAAGTGTATTTCTTCAGTATGCATTAGTACATGTTTGTAGTTAGGAAATCTGATGGCCACAATATGTTCCCGAAATAGAGTGATCCAACGATTCATAATCTCCTCAATATAAATGGCTACATTGATCTATGGATTAACACCCAATTGGTCCATGATCTCTATTAAAAGAGCATGGAGGGTCATTTGTTGATGATTTATTGTGAGAAAATATCTTGTAAATCTCTTTGTAATTTTTTCTTTTGCATTAATAAATTGCTCCAAGTGGCCATGTTGGTTGGGTCGTGGATGTTTCCCCATAGGGGTTTTACCACATAAAAACATCAGTGTGTTGATCTTTTATATGATTGTGTGATCGGTTACTGAAGGTGTTCATCCTCTGTTGGAATACTTGTGTTGTCAAAGACTAATGAGCTACACACTCCAAATACAATATTTATTCTTGAATCTCATTACATTGTTTGAACCCCTTTATATAGTACTACCAACCACCTAAGAACTATATAGAGGAGGAACCTTCTATAATAAAAACCTTGTAATAAGTCCTCTTACATTTATTATGTTCACACTAATATATCTAACTATCATAGTGGGCCTTATTTAACAATATAGTGGACCTAGCTCACCTTACATTGAATGTCCTCCACTATTATCACTATGGGCCCTTCGCCGCCACCCCCCCACATTACCTCTTTATCTACACTACATTTCATACCCCTTATGAAAGCATTGTCCTCAACACTTGTTATGAGAGTGTACAACCATATACCAGGGTCCCATGGATAAGTGTGGACCATAAAGTAGGATAGAGAACCATGGTCCCATGTAGGAATGCAAGCCACCATGCTAAAGTAGTCCAACCACCACTATAAACCCGGGTTCCATAGTCAAGTGCTCATGTGAACTCCACGTTGAAGATATTGGAACACCATAGCCAGTTGAAAATTATGCTCCAAATATCAACATTGGTCATGTGGATCGAAATATGTAGAACCGACCAAAAATTCATCAACTACTACTAGATAATAATAAAACTAAATAATAATATATAGAGAATACTATTGTTTACTCTCCAGGATGGACTCTACATGAGGTGGAGTAGAGTCGTCAAATAGAAGATGGAAGTGGTTGTCATCCCATAAATGACAACTATCCATATACTAGGCATCACAATTGGCCCCAAAATCATACCAAGAAAATTTTTCTTGATTATATTTGTCCCTGAAGTCTTGCATAATATACCTCTCCTTCCTTGCAAGTGTGATCACTTGAACACTTTCCCAAACACTTGCCTGAGAATGTTGAAAACTTGTGTGAAATTCTATCTTGAGTTCTTCAAATTGTCGTTGAAGTTCCATGAGGACTCAAATATCCATTGGAAACACCACATATAGTATACCAAAGGAAATCTCTTAAAATTTTATATCCAATGACATTGATCTAGTAGAAATATGATCACCTTGTGAAAAGTTGTGAGTTCTGCAGTCCCTCCGCCATCATGAAAAACCTTAGAAACAAGTCGATTTTAAATCAGCTATATATTCACTTCTGAAGCTCTGATTTGCATGATTGTTTTTTTGAAATGGGACATCTTTTAAAGAGAAACTCAGATATGTAATTTGTTTGGAAAAATTCACCCTCGGGTGCTACAAAAATAAAAAAAAACACGCGGTCATCTGTGGAAAAACCCTGAAAATAACATATTTTAAAATGATGATAACTTCACTTCCCGGACTTCATTTCGGACAAATTGTTTTTTTTAATTGGTTATTTTTCCGAGAGTAACTCAAATATACAACCAGTTTCTTAAAATTATACACATAAAAATATAGGAATTTTCTATAGTGTCACGGCCCTCTTTTATATGTTCGAAAAAATATGCAAAATATAAAATAAAAAAATTTGTTTTTTGTGGTCGAAGAAAGTGCTCTGATACCAAATGTAGTGTATCTAGATAAGTAATGGGGGAGGGGGGGAGAAGCGCCCATAGTGATAATAGTGGAGGCCATTCTATGTAAGGTGGACTAAGTCCACTATATCATTAAATAAGGCCCACTATGGTAGTTAGATATATTAGTGTGAACATAATAAATGTAAGAGGACTTATTAGAAGGTTCCACTTCTAGAAGGTTTCTCCTCTAGAATGTTCTTAGGTGGTTGGTAACACTATATAAAAAGGTTCAAGCAATGCAATGGGAGTCAAGAAGAAGTATTTTATTTGGAGCGTGTATCTCATTATGAGGTTTCCCCCTCGAAGAGGCAAGTGAATAGGACAGGATCCCTTCCATAATAGGATCTATTGTATGGTGTTTCCCTACCTCAAGAGTTTTCATAGTAATAAGTGGATATTTTTCTATATTGTTCCTGGATATATTATGGTGCTTTTGTATTCAGGTCTTTGGTACTTAACATGTGGTATCATAGCACTTTCCTCTGCGGAAACTATGTGAAAAAAAATTCAGGGTAAAGACGTGTATTGCCAACATCTTTAAGGCACATAGATCTGTCATTTGGCGGGTAAAATTGTGGTGGGGAAGACTACACATAGGAAATACAAATGGTTTCATGGGGTTACTTAGAAACAAACATTTCACCTTGTTGGAAACCTTTGTAACCCTTGTTGGTACCCTTGGAGTAGTACCACATCAAACAAAATATGTACACATCCATAATTCCCACGTATCATCAGGCATATCGGGAGTCACCTAAGTCTCCTAAGACCAACCATAGATCAGATGCTCGACCGCTTGAATGCTATAGTGACATTGAGAGTAGCACTCGAGAAGACACTCTCTAGCTACACTACATATTCTCTTTGACAAATGCAGGTTTGAAGGGCAGTCACCTCCATGATCCATAAGGAATTGCCATCAAAGTAATCATTTGCTTATTTTGCTTCATGTCATTTTAAGCTTAATGCAGTTGAACCTACACCAAACAAGCATATTTTATGATACTCTACTCCAAAACAAACTTTTAGAGCTATTTCAACATTAGATCAGTGCTCTCCTTCATATTTGTTGAGCTCATCCAAATCCATGGCAGTTGATGATGCATATCTAAAAGGGTCACTAAATTTTTTGGTTCTTGACTTGTAATATGTGTTCTTTCTGGTTTTTTTTTTCTTTTTGAACATATTTTTTTTCTTTGGTTTGTTTTTTTTTAGCACTTTTGTGTTTTATAAGTGATTTTCACATGAGTTTACCCCTTGATACTCAACTCGGTTTAGATTTTGACTTAATTGATCACTTGGATATCTTGAATCAAATCATATACCCATGATATCCTATGCATTTAGGGAAGAGTATCTTCATTCAAAGTATCAATTCACAAATTATTATCATCGGACAACCAAGCTTGTGATGTTCCCAAACGGAGATGAAATGATTTAAAGGCTATGGACACCATCCCTCATTCCCACTAAAGTAACTTCTGGCCTCACAGAGATTCCTAAGTAAACAAATAAAATTCTAAGAGAAAATATTCATGGTTGAAGGGATATCCTTAAATGTGTGCCTCATTAATCCCTTCTAGAATTCCATGCATGAAGTATTAACACCAATTTAGTGGTTTACCTTATTCACAAACCTCGGGAGTAGGGAGAATGTGTAGTGTATATTTACCTTTCTTTTGTTCTCCCATGACATGGCATGCCATGATCTAGGCAACTATATTGACCGATTTTGTGGTAATAATTGTGATGTTGGCCTCCTTTCTTCCATTATGTGTGTCTTATTTGATGTACAAGTCCCCATTTTACAGACTTTTTTGTTGTATCCAATGTTTGTGACACTTATATGTACTCTAACTTAATATTGCTCAACTCATGGATGATGTGTTTTTTATCGAGTTTTTTCTTATAGATGCAAGAACACAACTTGAAGTTATACACTCCATTTTGAATATGTTTGGATTCACTGACACAACATATTGGTATGCATTGTGTTTTGAATGGTAGAGAATAATTTGAATATTTGTAAATTTCCCTCCTCACCACAAAAGTGGAATGTGGCTTTTAAAGAAATGAAAAAAAAATGATTAGATCAAATTTATAATTGAAACGAGTAAATGTAAAACAATAATGAGGCTTTAAACCAAACTCGGACGATTGATTGTCTCATGATTAGGGTTTTTATTTATTTGAGAATAATGAGACTAAAATGAAGATAATTTATTTTACAATATTACTTTTCTAGGAGTGGTGTAGTTTATTTGTATGCAGTGGTAAAGAGTTTAAGGAGAATGTGTTAAGCCCTAGACAAAGCCTCATAAAAATCCCCATGTTATGTATAAAACCCCTTATTAAGCCCTATATATTGAATTATTACAATTATAGTGTTATATTTGTATGTCGGATAGAACCCTTCATTCCACCCTTTCATTATAATTTTACCCTTCATCTCCTATATATATATATATATATATATATATAACATGAAGACTTAGTCTTATGATCATAATATCACATATCATATTGCATTTTGAATTGGATATATTGTAAAATTAGGTTTCCCCCTCGAAGTGGATGGTAATTCAATGACTTTTTATCATTTTTAAGGCGTTGAATCATAGCATTTGGTATCAGAGCATTGATCCCAGGAATTTTCTTCTCCAATAAATTCATCTTATAATTTTTACTATAACTATTTTTTCTGGGATGATTCAGATAGCAAAACTTAGAGTTTATTTGGAAGAAATTCCAAGGTATCTGTGGTAGAAATTTCATCTTTTGTGTCATTATACTTTCAGAGATACACCATGTGAAAGATAGGGTTTTTTACTAGTCCTATTACTAGTCTCAAACAGTTGTTATGAGTAAAATCTCCATATCTTCTTCAGCGAGGATCCAAATTCAATGAGACCAGTTGAATTTGAAATAAGATAGTCTGTAGTATTTATGGTACTATTTTCAAATTTAAGTATCAAATATTGGACATGTGACATTATGTACAAGTTCTCTCTCCCAGAAAGTCCAAAAAGAAGCAAGGTTTGGGAAAGTTATCATAACTTTCACTTCCCACATCAAATTTTTTCCAGGCCTCTGGCATTGCAGAAGGGATATACCATAGTAATATAGGCCAAAATTTCAGACTTAGAAGGTTCGGAATTGCAGAAATACATCAAAAGGAAGGTCAGACAGGAGGAAACACTCCAAATTAAAGAAAAGGAAAAGGAGGAAACAAACCCTCAAGATAGAAGGATATATCAAAAAGACAAAGGTAACAATGTTGATTGATTCCAGTAGTACCCATAACTTCATCAATTAAAAATTAGCAAAATATCTCAATTGCTTTGTATATCCAGCACCATAGTTTCAAGTAATGATTGCAAATGGAGGTACCATAAACTGTTGTGGGAAGTGCCATAGTATTAAGCTCAATATAGAGGAGTATTTCTTGGATAGTCACATGATTTCCCTCAAAATGAGTGGTGTTGATGTTGTATCAGGGGTCCAATGGCTACAATCATTGGGAATAATGGCCCTTAATTTTCAAGATCTTTTCATGATATTTTCATCAAACGATAAGAAAATTGAGCTTAGAGGTAGTTGATTAAGGTTGGTTGTCATTGATGTCAACCCTTGAAGAAAGACCCGCA
>JZKD02S2075473.1:126407-155942 GCA_000966675.3 Picea glauca
AGAAACCCTAATGAGTTGGCTAATAACCCTAAAAGCCTTGTCGGCTCAAGAAGATAATTTATATTAGGCTATTAGCCTCCAAGAGAAGAAGTCGGCCAGAAATAATAATAATATATTGAACAGACACATACCCAGAAGGAGAAATCGTCCCCAGCAAAACTGGCAGGATTACTATAAATACAGGGCGTCAGTTCTCATTTGCAGCAATCTTAGAATTGCAGTTCTGCAGTTTGGTGCACACTGCAGTTGCAGTCTTGTGCGCAGGTTTGGAGGAAGAGCTGGTGCAGCTGCAGCAGCAGCAAGATCTTAGTTTTGGCTTGAATATCTCTTGGCTAGGGTTTGGGACTATCTGATCAGCTTTTGTGATGCGCTATCCTTGGGGATTGATGCGCTACTCTTTGTTTGGCTATCTAGCCTAGGGTTTGCTTCCGGAGGAATTCTTAGGTCAACGTTAAGGTGCTCGGAGGGAGGCTTCGGCCTATGGTTGGGTAACGAAGGTATCGTCAATGGTAAAACGAGCACACCATCTTCTATATTCTAACACATATGTTCCTATACTTAGACACAAGTTCTTTGCACTAAGTGGATCATACAAGGTATTGAAGGTGATGAGACCTAGAAAATCATCATTTGAAATTTCATTATCAAGGAATCCCCTTTGGAAGTAAAGCTTGGAGGAATCTTCCTCTGCCAACATCTCCGGTTACTCTCTCTCATATTGAGATTACAAGAACCTTTATAGAAAAAAGCATACAAAAATATTGGGAAGCTATTAAACCTTGGCACAAAGGGAGAGGAAACTCTCTTATATTAGGGTTTACTTTCAACAAAAAAAAAAATTGTGGTGGTCAATTGTAGTGCTTTATAACACTAAGCTCTTAGAAAAGTTGGCTTAGTTTTCATCTAAATGTGTGTTTATAAAAGAGGTATTCAAAAGATCAATGATCTATTTTAATAACCATACTAGAGACTAGAAACGTCAATCTTTGTTGAACATAAAGTTCAAGTTTACCACTCCTGGAAGGGTGATCTTGGATAGGGTCAAAATACTTATACCTAACAGCCCCTTCATTAAAATTGGTTTGAGGCACTTTTTCCCAAATGTGGAGGGACTAGAATTGGAACTTCTACAAGGCCTTCAAAAGTACAACCTTGCAGAGGGATATCAATCGCCCTGTCCCAAGCCCAATATCGATGTTCATCTTAGCGAGATCATATAACACTTTTTCTCCAAGAAAAGAACTTAGTTTTTTCCATTCTCCTTGTGAAATCCTTTCATTGAGCTGAAGAAGGCTATCTTTGTTTGATCCCTTGTGATGAGAGGCCTTGCTCTTGGCCACAAAGAATAGTGCTTGGGAATTTCTCAAACTAAATGCCCCATATGTCTCAAGAATGAAACAAGCATGTCTTTTGGATTTTTGGAAATTTCTCAAGTCAACCTAAGTTGGGTCTATATATGTTGTGGAGTCAATTTCCCTCTCCCCAAATATCCCAGAAAACAACCCTCGTGAGTGATAAGCTTCCTTAGGCCATTGACTCTGAGCAGTGTCCCAATGTCTTCAATAAATAATTTTATTTTTATTTGGAAATGAAGAAATGAATGCTTCTATAAATATGTTAAGCATGAAAAGGGTTTCCCCTAGCTTGATGGTGCACTTATTTGTTCTAGTTTGCACTTGCAAATTTCAGCATATACCCAGAGGGCTTAGGTCGATATGGATGATCTTCACCCTCTGATTGATCATTGAGGTACAACTCCATAATGAGCAAGGAGATTCCTACAAATACCCATGCCAACATTGCTCAATCTCATCACATCATGCAGGGCATCCTCTTAGGGGCACTAAGAGTAAGAACTCAACTGGTGAGTTCGTCCCAAACCATGATAAGTTTCATAAAGTTCCCCTTTTCATTTAAAAAGTAGAGAATCCCTTCGAACCCAAACATGAAAATGATGTATGGGGACATGTTATCCCAAATGTGGGGACTATATTTGATGCTTAGGGGCCTCCACCTCCCAAAGATGACTTGCTTTTAGGCCCAAGTATTGCACTTATTATTACATGAATTTCTAGCACCACATCTTGGCTAACAGGACCACTTTTGGAGTATGATTTTCTTTTTGCCTCATAGCATTTTTGGTTAAAGATATTGAGGCATAATTTGTACTTGGTATCATAGGTTGTAGTATCATAGGTTTCTATATTCCTTTTGGAATTTGTGCTCATGGTGGTTGCATTATGACCCACTCTTTGTTAGGTATAAAATGCCTTGTACATATCAATTTTTTTAGTAGTTAAAGGAAGCATTTTATATAGAAAAGAATTATTCAAAGGGTATATATGTATACCCAAAAATCCCTCTATCCCATTGATTGAATGTTGCTTGTATGCATAACAACGTAGGCTAGACAAACTTATGTGTGTCAATCTGTGCATTTTCCACATGTACATGTTTGGTAGCTTAGCTTGAGACCCAACAAATTGCATCAAAGCTAGTTGTGCTCTAAGATCTAACCGTTGGTATCAAAGCCATCAAGGATTTTGACTTTTTACATTTCCAAGTTACTCAACTACAACCCATCCAAGAATTCTCAATCCCATGGTAGACATATTTCACGGCACCATCAATACCCTTTGGTACATCCATATGTGCTTGTTGATCCATATTCGGGATCAAGTTAGTGTTTTCATATAACCACCCATAAGATTTTCCCTATCCTTTTCTTTTGTTTATTTTCCTTTGTACTATTTTCTCTTCTATCAAAAATTTTCCAACACTTGGCTACTTTTCAAAAGATGTGGAGCGAGGTAGCAAAAGTATTAATTCTACATGCCCATAGGTCCACAAATCCGTAGGCCCGCATTCACACATTCTACATTTTACATTTTTTACCTCCGCGTCCTCCACAATGCACTTTCACGTTTTTATACTTAGTCATTTTCTCAAAAATATGGATGCGGAGCTACATATCATCTTTCGACTTTCTTGAATATCCAGGTCTGCAAGTCCGCATTCACCAAAATGCACTTCTCAATCCTCAAAACGACATTTTTCAATACTTAACCATATTTTCAATCTTGATGCGGACCTCCTTACCCTTCCTCATATCCGCATCCACAAGTCTGCAGATCCACAGGTCTGCATTTTTGTGTTATACATTTTACACTTTCCATTCCTCATTTTTCATCCACCATGACATCACATCACCACTTCCCATCACATTTATTGTCCATGCCACATAAAATTCCACTAATGTAAGCATAATAGCATTATTAAATTCACAACACATTCGTTAAAACTTGCAATAAATCCAAATCTCATGTAAACCGACAATATTAAAAGAAATATGTATGATTGATTGAGTTATCAAGACAATACGTGGTGAAATTAAATAAAATCAAATATGCCAAGTTGTAAGTATCAATAGTAGCACCACCTTTTGTCAAAAAACAAAAAATAATGTCAAGTAAGAAAAAGGAATTGTACTGCAAAGATACACAAAACACATTTGGGCGTGAGGATCAACAGTTCCAGTGGTCGATAGCATACAATAAATACAAGACTCTTTCCCCCACGAGAATAAAACGAACTTAATTTGGATCTCAGGAATAGCATTAGCAGGTTGTGTTATGGAATTGATAGACTTCAAAGGGATTGTTCAATGGTGTGCAGACAACTTCATCTATGAAAGGAGAATAATCAAATTGCAAGGACATCAACCCATCTATCTAGCTACTTCACCATTCTCCAAAATGCTATGACTCCCTACACCTACCATGCGATTCAAAAATGAAGAGGTCGATGAATTTTTGATGCAACATAAAGGAGGAGATAGGTTTTTGAGCAATTATTTGGAGGACCAACCAGTAACCCCGATGCTCCCAGGATTAAGGTAACTTCATTAAAATACACGTACAGAGAATTTGCATGGTTATTCACCGACATTATCGGTTTATAATCTACTATGTTTATATCAAGAAATGTTATATATGTCGTGCACTATGCCTTGCATGAAAAAGCCATTATTGATTGGGGTTATCTCATTTCAAATGAGATTTCCTTCCAATTGAATACCTTAAAAAGACTCAAAAGTTTTATACGACTTCTTACCTCATTTTTGCCATCGCTTATGGCCATGTGTTTGAAGATTTGCCAAGGGGAAAACACATTGATTCTAAGTTGGATCGAGTTTATGAATGGTATTTGGTCTTGTACAGACATAAAGCTCAATACAATTTTTACCCAATTCATAACGACTTCATATCAGAATTCAAAAAGTTGATCTTTGGTCATAGTACATCAAGACTATCCTTAGAAGAAGCGACCTTTCTCTCTGGGAAAGGAGCTTATAAAATGTTTGAATAATTTATTGTTATTAGATTGTTTGGTAGAGAGAAGCCTTTCATTTTACCATTTTATGTATCAGATAAACTCTTTGTCAAGGAAATGTGCAAACAATACAAGACTTGGGTCCATTTCTTCCATGATAAGAGGAAAAAGCAATTCATACCCCTACCATGGAAAATTGGGAAATTTACTATGAAGCATATAACCCACCTTGACGAATTGGCAGGACATCATGAACAATTGGGCTTAAAGGAGGCTAAACTTGTTGAGGGTTTTGACCCAGAGAACAAATTTGTTGTACATGAAATCGGTAGGGTACTCTTCACATTTCACTAAAATTGAACAGTTTCAGAAGGGTGGCAGAGATAATTTAGATCTCCATGAAATTGTGGCTTACCAAGTTTCAAATGACACAAAAAATAAATAGCAGTAATTAAGGTCACAGACAACACGACGAGTGACAAATCAAAACCCTAATTCACCAACAACATCCCAAAGGAGCACTCCATCGAGAACAAAGAATAAAATCAGTGGAATGGAGATGAGAAAAGCATCAATTGGAGGGTCAAACAACGGTGGAGATAAAGACCCACCTAGAAAAAAATTCGAAAAATCACATATTGCATATACTTGTGAAAAGAAAAAGGAATACATCAGCAACAGAGTTAAACATACATGAATTCCAGGAGAGTCCATGTGCAATGGACATAGACGAGCTCATTGAGGAACCTAGTTGGTCTGCACAAAGATTATTGGAAACTAGGGAAATTGTTGATGTTATAATTACCCATGATCCTGAAATATTTGAGGAAGAGTCTATTACTTTGCACCACACGGCCTGCAATCGTGATACTAAGAAATTGTTATTGAAAAATTCAATACTAAAAATAAAAGGTCATCAGAAAAATGAAAATCTTCAATTGACCTTGATGGAGTTGCACTATCAAAAATTGCAGAATCTCACGGAGCAATTGGAGAAACTTTGAAACAATCCATTGATAAAATGGAAAAAGAAAATTCAAAGTTGAAAATGAGGATAAAAGAGTTAAAAGTTGCCTTGGTACAAGGACCATTGTTTCTCGAACCTTTGAATTCAATCCAACCTGCACTTGTGTTAGAGAATGCCCCCCAAAAAAGCAGAAAATATAAAGGCTCATCAAGTTTGTTACAAGCTATAAGAAAATATGTTGGTGATGCCATACAGAAAAGAATTGATATAATCCAAGAAATTTGGGAGCTTGCCCAAAGTATTGCTAGCTTTTCATCTAGAATACAAAATTTCAAGGAATTCCTACAAAAGGACTTAGAAAATGATGAAGGATTTTTCAAGGAAGCTGTGAATACATTTTCAGCTAAAGTCTCTAGCTTAAGTGAAGCACACAAGGAAGAACAAAAACTTCCTTTTCCCTATCGAATGAAGCAGGTCAATTCATGTTGGATAAGAAGAATTAAAGAAAATGATAAATGAAACTAATGTCTTGAGAAATAAAAAGAGTGATTTGTTTCTTAAACGTGTGGATCTTACAAAGGAACTAAATGGTTCCAATTTGTTCAACAATCACTATATCAATCTAACAATCATGAGTGTGAAAGGGAAATGATCACCAACAAGTAGTGGGGCTAAAACACGGATAAGGAAATCTATAAAGAAAATAAATCTTTGTTGTTTTTAAATGTAGTGCCCAGGGTGACCTTATTTCACTACTATGGGACTAAAATGAAACCTTTAGGGTGTGAACAATGAAAATTTCCATCTACAAAACTTTACAAAATAGTAAAGAGATCGATATTGTTCTTAAATTGCTTACCCTTGCCTATAAAATAAGGTTAGTGATAGAGAAATGATAAGCAAATCACAATTAATCACTCTAATGAAACGAAGTAGAATTTGGAGATGATGTTAGTGGTGGTGCTCATATGCCCTCAAAGACGTAAGGTGGGGGCATTGCGTGTTATTATTTGGTCCTAGGCTAGAGATGGTCGGACAACATCCTACAAAGAGAGCTTCATTTGTTGGTCCAACAAGGAGATAAGGATACCAACTTGCTAGAGTGATGTGAGGGACTAAGAATAATGCAAAAGGGGTCAAGATTGACTAAGAAAGGATACGAAAAAGTTTCAAAGATCAAAGGCTAAATAACTCTCACCATGACAGTAGAAGGTGCAAAACTTACGAGACAAATAGTAGGTAGTGAAATCTCTAAACACAAGACAACTTGACCAAATGGAGGCTAGATGACATCCCAAGGCTTGATGCAAGAAACGTGATCAAAAATTCATGGATGATCAAAGCTTGGGAGTATGGAATGGTGAGCACTCTATGAAAACTAGATGATCAATGTCGATAAGGGTGATCTCATAGGTGTGTGAGATGAATCCTCATGCAATGGAAAAATACCATCTTTGCATATAGAAGACCACCACTTAACCTTGATATGGATAAGATTTCTAATCACATTAGATGTCACTGAGCAACTAGGGCGCTAACATAGCTAACCACAAGATGGTATAGCCAATCATGGGGCTCGTTCACAATTTCACATGATTTGCTCCCAAATCTATCACTTCTTCAAGAAAAGAAAAAAGATTCTATACCATAAATCACAATATTACTACGTAACACTACAAGCCATAGTCGACACAGCACGATGACTAACATAGATCCATCTTAATTCTATATCTATTAAGAACCAAGAAAGATGAAAAAATTGAAGGTGCAAACCTCTCAACATTTAATAGATCTAGGTTTAAGATGGAACTAGTTATTGTGTGTGTGCATTTAGCAATTTTTGGTGGCTTGAAACATCACACGCACATGAAGACATGGAGTAATCAACATCTCACCCCACCCAAGTTGTAGAGCACCATGCTTCTCTTAGAGCAAAAATAGGAAGTTGTAGAGTTCTATGGAACACTCGCTGATATAAAGCAAAATGGACCAAACAACACATTCCTAAAAAAACGTGAGGTCCTATGACTAGCTTAGTCTAATTTGGCAACATACATGGACCAAAGGAGAGGAGATTTCTAGAAAAACACTTGTGTCATGGCTTACGAGTGCCTGCATTACCACATATAGTGCAGAGAGGACTCGTCAAGCCAAATACCCCTGATGTTGGAGATAATGATGTCTTCATGTAGAAGCTCTATATCATGCAACCAGCGAGTGACCATAGGTTGGGAAATGGGGTAGATTGGCTAAGCCGAATACCTCTAAGGTTGCAGGGGGCTTTGGCACGAGGCAGGGGTTGGAAATATGGAACTTACAAAACGTGTGCAAGAGGCAGAAGCATATTAGACTCAATAAGGTTGCCACCAAACAAGGACGAAACAAAGAGAGTAGGTGAGCATGAGCTGAAGGAACTTAAGGATATTGTCCTGGGAAATCATAAGGCACCAAAAGGATTTAGCACAAAGTGCAAATTTTGTGTGCAACAGAATGAAGTTAGATGAAGAGTATTATAGTGCCATATTCAAGCTAAGTTTATTACCAAATACCAAAAATCTGAATCTATGGGCCATGCTTACTCTAAGCAGAGATAGGAACATTTGTTTGTTCTTGTCCAGTTTACTATGAGATTAAACATTCACAATATTGTTTATTTAGAGGCTCAAGGGGATCTTTGAAAGCTATTCCATCATAAGAGACTGCTTTGGAGTGGATTCATACAAGGTATGGTCTAGCCACAATACATTGCAATTTTTTCCCCCTAACCCTTATAAAAAGCATCTCGCAAACTCCCAAAGTATCCATCAAGCAACCAGGTCTCTGATCCAATAAATAGTGCCCCTGACCACAAATTTTGCATGAACATTAGGAATGCCCATGGAAGCTCGGGAAACCGTAACATAGACATTCTTGAAAATTTAGGACAGTATTGGATCTACCAATTTATTTGCAACTGTCCAGGTGCTTTACTCTCAACTGTAAAATCACCCGATGAAAGAAGATTTGGGCGATCTCCAATGGCTCATTGCTAGACACTAGACACAGTAATGTGCACAAAGCCAAACAAGACTATAACAGTTACATTAATATTCTGACTTTGAAGTAAACAATGAATAATGTATACTATATGGAATAGCAGCCCACACGTTACTGGCAATAATTGTATGATGACAAGATCGCTCTATACATTTAACTTTACTGTAAGATTGCCTAATAGGATGTTACTTTTACTCTTGGTTTCTCATCAGAAATGCGTTATGCTATTTCAAACATATTTATATATACATATGTCCCATTCAGTATTTTCAGTCATTGATAGAAATCGGTAATAAAAATACAGTAAAAGGTTAGAAAATGATATGTAGCAAAAATGAGGTAACCAATTAGCAGAAAAGGTCTTCGAAAGCAAGGACTTGCACTTCAGACATTCTGTCTAAAGGTGGTAAACTCTGACCAATTCATGGAGTAACGTCTTCCAAAAGGGTGACCTGAAGCTTGAGACATTCTGCTGATATGTAGCTGATCACAACAAATTCCAAAGGTTCATAAGGTGTTCAATAACAACATTCCGCCTGTAATAAAGCAGAAGATACAAAATCTAAAAGCATCAAACTTGCAGACCACACAGCAGTGCAAGACAAAATGACAATGGAACTCATTCAACAATCAAATTTATAGTATATGCAGGAACTTATTTTCCTTCTTTGCTGCAAAATGACACTAACAAGACCAAACAGCGATCTTTATTTAATTGCATAAACATTGTTCGTCAAGGCATGTAGTGGCACACTAAATGCAAATGGGCGTGCCTAAATAAAAACATTTCCATAAGGAGATGCACGTTCATTGTCTAGTAATAATCCTACTCGACCAGGAAAAATATAGTCCAAGTTATAGCATTTACTTGGAAATGGAAAATGTATTTAACTTGAGCCTAAGAAAATAAATCAGCATAGACTTCAGTCCTTAACAAGAAGATCATACAATAGAATCATAACAAGCAGAGCCTTACTCTTCCTTATTGACTCTTTTAGAGAATTGCCCTGCATTACTATAAACTCAATCCAGCTTACTGCTGCAACTTGTAAGGTGCATTAAATCACCACTATTGCAGAGAGTCCTGGTTGTCATTGATGTTCTTGCTGTATTCTACCTGCTTGCAAATCTTTCATGATTGAGTTGCTTGATTACAAAATATGCCTCAAAATTATATTACCAGATAGGGCAATTAAAAATGCCAAGAGCTGATCTGTCTCCCAAGAATGGTCGTGCAGTTCGCATCACAGACTAGTGGTAATTTCTATAATCCTTTAGGGAATCTGACATGGAAATAAATGACAGCACATTGCAAAACCTCCCAGTTGCGACAAAAAAACAGAAAACAGAAAACCTTCTTATATCTGGTTCTGATAAATACCTCAGTGACTAATTCAACCCATGCAAAAACTGTTCTGAGGATACACTTGAACATGCAACTTAGTTTTCTGATGAATCCTTTTAAGACTGCCAAAGAAAGATACCAGAGTGCATGGTTTGTGGAAGTGCCGATGAAATTTGTACATTTATACAAGAGGAGATACAATCTACAAATCCAATTGTTCATGCTTTCCTCCTATAACTTCATACAATTATTTCGACATATTTTCCTCTGGCCAGTTCAAGAACTTGTAACCTGCCAGAGAGGGAGGGAGGTACTCCTGCCTGGTTGGACTTGAATGACTTGGCGGATAGATATAACCCTTCCCATAACCAATATCCTTCATAAGTTTTGTGGGTGCATTTCTCAAATGCAAAGGCACAGGCTCATTCTGACCCTTCTCTTTTACCATTCTTTGGGCTGCTACAATGCCCTGATAAACAGCCACAGATTTGGGTGCTAAAGATAGATATGCAACACATTGGGCAAGATTCACATTGCACTCTGGCATGCCTAGAAAATGGCATGCCTGATAGCATGCTACAGCTTGAGGAAGAGCAAGGGGATCTGCCAATCCAACATCCTCGCTGGCAAACCTGACCAATCTCCTAGCTATATACAATGGATTTTCTCCTCCCTCTAGCATCCTCGCCAACCAATACAAGGCTGCATCTGGATCACTTCCCCGCATTGATTTATGCAGTGCACTAATTATATTGTAATGCTCCTCACCCGTTCTGTCATAAAGCAAGTGCTTGCATTGCAAAGCTTCTTTGACATCATTCAGTGTGACAGTCACTGTTATGCCATCTGTCACCGACCCTCCTGTAATCCATGCACCGTCTTTAAAAGATTTATGAACATTGGAAAAACCTAACCCTCCACCATCACAAGCTGCTACTGTCTGAGAATAGCTAGCATCCTTCTTCTTCATTGCTTCCAAAAGTGATTCTCTTGTCTTGCAAGGGGTGTAAGAAATCATTTCCCTGCCACCTTCAAACTTCTTGAAAGGGACGGTATGATCCCCAGGACCTGAATCTTCCTTATCAGAGAAGTTTCTAATACCAACTTCACTCCTACTCGTTGTGCTTTGTGAACTTCCTTGATCTTTTTCATGAGCAACTGCTGCTGCTGCTGCTATTTCTAACACATTTAAAGCAACACGGGCATCTCCATCTGAGGCACATGAAAGAAACTCGATGGCCTCTACCTCAACTTTCACAGCCGAAAATCCTTTTAGTGAAACCATTAAACCCTTGTCACTATCGGAAACTGCCCGTTCTAGCAGCTTCCTTATGTGTTCCGGCTGAAGTTTGTTTAAGGTAAGCACCCGGCATCTTGAAAGGAGTGCATTATTGACTTCAAAGGAAGGATTCTCTGTTGTAGCCCCAATGAAAACAATACTTCCATCCTCAACCACTGGTAAAAAAGCATCTTGCTGTGCCTTGTTGAATCTATGAACTTCATCCACAAAGAAAAGAGTGCGCTGGCCCATTTTCTTCATGCGTTTGGCTTCCTCCAAAACCTCTCGCACTTCTTTAAGGCCACTTGTGACAGCTGAGACTGACGAAAACCTATAGGACACAGAATTTGCAATAGCTCTGGCCAGTGTTGTCTTACCTGTACCAGGAGGCCCCCAAAAGACTATTGAAGGTACACGATCACATTCAAGCAATGAGCGAAGAATGCAATTCTTACCCAGTAGATGGTCTTGCCCCACAACTTCATCCACCAAAAGGGGACGCATTCTTTCTGAAAGGGGGGCAGTGCTTGAGCGAGCACTTGAGCCTGCAACTGCCTTTTGTGAACTCTGGTAAGGAAATTTAAAAGGAATATTGGGTTTTGTATGGTTTGACGAATCTCGAGGTTCCCATTTCTGTCTTTTGAGAACAGGTTCTGCATCAGGAGATTCTCTTGAAGGCAGCAAAGATGGGATGGACTTCATTGCATTAGCAGACCCTAAACAATCTCCACCTAAGTTTGACAGCCCTGCTTTCTCTTCTACGTACAATTGTGCACCTCCTTTGGACTGATCTTCACAAATGCTCTCCATTCCCAGTTCAATTTTGTACTCACTATCCAGAAGATCACATCCTTCGGTACCAGTAGGAATAGTCTTTGAATGATCGGAAGGCAAAACATTCACAATCTCATCTCGGGAAGAAATTCTCTGGCAACTCCCTTGAAAGAATCGATCTACTCGTGCTTGGTGCTGTGGCCGGGATGCATTCGTAGATGTCATGGGTTGCACTGTCTGGCTCTCGGACCGCTGGTTGAGTATCCATTCAGTGGCTTTTATAGTAGATTTCCCTCCAGTAGCAGCGAGAGCCTGAGCTGCCAGCCCCTGAGGGAATCCCATATTCAAAAGCTGGTCCATTTATTCAAGGACTTGGATCCAACCCTGTAGCCAATACAGACAAAGACAATTAAAAATCCAAAGATTTCAGCCTATAGTTTAATTGGATTGAACTTCAAAAGCCCATCAAGGAAAACTCGATGTATTGGAAAAATCATATGACAGAAAATGAAGCAGATGAACCCTGTGAGACCCATGATGTGTCCTCAACCTATGTTACCAGAAACAACAAACAGGAAACGGGACAGCAAACAGGAACTGAACGAGAAATTGGGCTAGAGGGTTTCGGGGAATAAGCAATGTTAAGCCCCCTAAGCATATATTATGCATATAAAATTGTTTACTAATGTGGTACAAAGATGGGAATGGGAACAGTCACCTGGTTAGGTTTCTGGTAACATAGACCTCAACTAAAGATTCACAAGGTTCACGACATTCAAAATCCTGTGAAGGCAAACAAGTTTCCGGGCAACTTGAATAATAAGAAATAGATACAGGGAACAGTCCAGCCACGAAAGATTGTTCCAAATATGCAGTTCAAGATGTAAAATTATGGCAGGTTTATGAGAACCTGGACATATCAAAGCTGTGGGCTACTAGTGTATATTAATAGTACTACAGACTCTGGAACAAAAGGGGGACAAAAACACAAAAAGAGGATACGAGGCGTGACTCTTACAGCTGCCATGTTACTGAAATTTAGTTTCAAATAGCCAGCTCTGTGAATGCAAATAAGTTTGGATCCAGTGGATATATCAATAGGCTACATGAACATGAGTGATCTTATGCACAAAAATTGAAATGAAATTTCAAACAGAAAATTGGATTTCAATCGAATGGGAAATGGGAAGAAACATGGGTTATACCTGACCAGCAATGGACAAAATCAAGCTCTCGCTAGGTTTCTTGGAGGTGAGGGTTTGGTATATAAACGAAGGGATTGAAAGTTTATTTATAAAACAAAACAGGGGAAAAGAATTTCAGTACAACTAGTAAATGGATACATACCAGCGTTATTGCATAGCCCTGCTCACAAAATTGTAAGACGGATGTGAAAAGCAGCTTTGCTTCTCTGTTATCCCCCTCGCAAGCAAAATATAACCTACTGAAAATGGTAAAAAGAAAGGGACCGTATTCATATTTCAAAGTTAATCCACATTATTGTTTTTAATGGATTGCAATTTGCAAACAACTTCCATATATTGTTGTGGTGGTGAAATTTGTTAGGAGGGTATAAAACCAAAGCGTAGAAAGAGACAAAATGAAATCTAGATACTATACAGAGCCATACGAGTGAGGCGGTCATTTGTTTCTTTGCCTATGTAATCCTAGCCATAGGATTAGGGATAAGTGGTGTGAACAAATAAAATTACAGCCATAGGATGAGGGATGAGTGGTCTGTAAATAAAAATTTTAAATTTTATGGATAAAAGTGGGGTGTTGTTATTGTCTTAAAAAAAAGTAAAGGTTTTTTTTTTTTTTTTTTACATTCATTATTTAAAAACACTCAATAAAAATGGTTGAGCTTATTATGTATGTATTTGAAAATATGCAATGAGTTCCACTATTAAGAAATTGATATTCAACATTTCGATATCAACAATTTAAATTTCATATTTAAGGTTAGATATTTAACTTTTAATCCTCCATGTATATCTATTGAATGTCATTTATCTAAATGACAATTATAGAGTTATCGTACTAAAAGTTGTATATTAGAATAGTTGTTCTATAATACTTATGTAAGGGTAACCTTCTTTTGGTTTCTTTAGTTGAGGATCATGCAAATTGACACGTGGTTATTTTTCTTTTTTATTTTTCATTATTTCAATCCAACTATTGATTTGAAAATATTTGTTCACTCATTCCAGTTGAGAGGTGATTTTTATAGCTCAATATGAGAGAGATGTGTAATTCCTTTCGTGCTCAACATGAAGTTGACACTTGGCATATTTCAATGTTGACTAAAAATAAAATATGTATGTGTCTTCCTTAAGTTATATGTGTGTGTGTGTGTGTGTTTATTTAAAGTAATTGAAAGTAAAAAAAATTGTATTCCGTTGACAGATGTTTTCTACATTCCAACATGAGAGAGATGTGTAAAACATGGTGTTCACACACACACACACACATTGTGTGTGTGTGTGTGTGTGTGTGTGTCATAGATCCATCTTAACTCTGGATCTATCATGTGTGGAGAGGGATCAAGTCTCTCAAGGTAAAATCTCTTTTTAGATTGAAAAAACTTGAGGAAAGGTTGCACCTCGAGGATTTTGATCCCTCTCGACACATGATAGATCCGAAGTTAAAATGGATTTACTCTAGTATATTTTGCGAGTGTATTTTTCTTATTGGAAATAGTTTTTAAGTTTAATGTGTGGAAGTTTATTATTATTCTTGTAACGTGGTGTGGTTATCATAATTGTTATTGTTAAATGGATGATCTCCGCTATTGTAATACATAGACATATAGACATGCATACAATGAAGATGAATCCATCGGAATACTCAAGAGAAATGGTGAGAGAAAAGAAATCCCTCATGAATAGTATATTCTTTGTACATACAAGGAGCACTATATTATTTGTGCTTGCAAGGAGGACAATAATAAACAACTTGTCTTATTCTCTTATCTCATGTTTATTGTGGTTGTATGCATCTTGTTTTATGTAAGTTTTTATTGATTAGTGTTGTTGTTACACATTACAAGTTCATAGATCTTGGGTCCAATTCTAAAATTTTTGACAATAAATTGATGTAAGACTGGAGATTTTGTCAAAACTAGTTGTTTTGCTTCATTCGACATGGTCAAAGAGATCGTTTCTCTTTCTTGGTTTAAATTATCTAAATCATGCCCCTTCTTCATATTCCCGAAGGTCAAAGCAAGGAGACTGAAAATAGAGGGATTGACTCATTAATCATAATTATATCGATATCTACATCTTTTTCTCGAAAGGATATATAGTGGGGTCATTTATAAATGTCAGTGCAAGTTCAAGTGCCACCTGATTGCTTTTTACATGATGTTCCACAAGGAGGGTTTGATGTTCTTTTACCTTTTAACCCGAAGAATATTTTCCTTTGAGCAAAAAGCTGCCACATACCCATGCTTGAACATAACCTATAAAAAAATTTCACCATCGTATCCAATAACAATTTTCACATTTCAACACAATGTTATCAATATATCATTTATTTAAATTAATTTAAGTGCAAATCTCAATAAAATTGTGAATAATATCTCATTTATTTCTAAACCTAAAATAATAAACTTACCCCAAACATTATGAATCACTTTATAACAAAAATAATCTAATTTTAAGGTCATCGTTAAGCTAGAAACCAATTTGGTATATGAAACCCCCTTGTTTGTGTGACAAGGAACCCCCTCTGCACAACGATTTTGACTGTTAAAGTCCATGAAAATATACCTACCCTATCCCCTCTAGATTAAAATCTATAAATACCTAGAAAAAAACATATATTCTTAATCATTAAACCCACTAAAAAAATCTCATATTACAAATACTTATCCATATCCATATTACCCTATTACAGATACTTATCCATACTAAACTATTTTAATAATCATCTCAAACACAAGTGGAAATCCATCCACTATAAATTTATAAAGGTAAACTTTATCCTAAACCAAAATGAAACACTTTTCATTTAAAAAGAACATTTGACACACAAAGCAATCGCCACCATATATTTTATGCTCTGAAACTACATTGCATTGGACGATTCATTTTTGTATTATGTGGGGATGTATCACGTGAATTCATATCCAGCCACCTCGTTATTCTTATGTGAACGTGGTGTACGTTATGTTTCTTGGAGTGGGGAATAGAGGTTAGACTTTGACATCTCAACTTAATAAATTTACCTTTCCTTTGGTATTTATACTTACTTAATGTTATTCTCTCTACATATAGTAATAAATCATGCATAATGTCACAAAGAACTTACACGTGTCAATTTTCGTAGTAATCCTATTTCCACCACGTGTCAATTTCAGTGAATATGGTATTCCTAATTTCCCAAAACCACAAATGGTAAAACATCCTCATAGTATTCCTCAAAATGTATTATATGGGCATATGCTAGTATGAATGATAACATCAATGGAAAGTACAAAGTACAGCGTGTCTCAACTTTTGGCACCAAGGTCAACTTCTTAGAGAAATTGTTCCTTATCTATCCTCAATCCAATGTAACGACTGGGATACTCCACGCCATCGGGTAGTTTAAGATTAAATTAGCAGTGACTTGTCATTTTTGGCATGTTGTTGTTTGATCTATGGGATTGTGAACTTTGTTGTTTATATTTATCCAAAATGGATTACACTATAAAAATTTTCATTTGTTTTAGTATTTTTGGTGGAAAATTAGAGCTATGGTGGGTTCATTTTACAGATTGAATTGGGTTTGGTGATTCTTGAAATTTCTAAAACTTGTTTTTGGTATTAAATGATTATTTTGGAGGTTAAGCATTGTTAACAAGTTGATAACTTTTTAATGTTGTTCTACTCATCCAAAGTTTTTCAATGGTCCAAAAAGCATCACAATTGAGTTTGTATGAAGGGGTTATGTTTTCGGCAAGTTTATCTATGCTTTAACCATCATAATACCAAGTGGATGTTGTCTTAGCTTCTATTACTCAAACATGTGGAGCCATTCATGTGTGGACTTTCATGAATATTATAGAAGGTCTAAAACCCTAACCCTAATTGGGAGTTGGCAAATGCAAAAACCCTAACCCTAATAGCTATCTAGACATGTTAAAAAATGAGTCACAATGGAAGAAAGGGGTTCCATTCCTATTGTGGTAATTTGTTGTTCCATAGTTGAGCAAAGTGAGTGGGATATTAGAATATAAAAGAGGAAGAAGTTGATCTTGTAGCAACCTATCACATGCCATTATGTCTATTGTACTCCATTGTGAGTCAATCTTTCTACGTATCTTGCATTGTAAATTTAAGTAGCAAAGAGCAATGCACAATCCCCATTTCTTACTAAGTTTTCCCACATTGGGTCTCTCAAGGGACATCTTGTGTTCGTTGTGTAGATGGTGTGCTCATTTTACTAGTGTAACATTCTCTTATTTTTCTTAGTTAGTTTCATATAATACATGGTATGCTTTCAATATTACATATTAATCATAAATAATCACTACATAATATAATATAACCTCATCGCTTTTGCATTAGTATTTGAAGGAATGTTCTGACAAACTCTCTAGTGGACCATCCATGATTCCTTGTTGATCATATTGGTATTAGAGTAGTTTTCTTTTGGTTTATATGGAATATTGTTAGATCCAAAGATGGACTTAAAGAAAGCAATCTTAAACCATATCCATTGTAGACGAGTATAGTGGCATCCCAAAGGACAACTCAAAGGAGAGATTTGTAAGACTACAAGTAAGAGGATATAACATTGCATGGAGTATGGAAATATTAATGTCAATGTGGTCCATCCTAAGACTCAACTGGAACCCATTGAGTAATGCACAATCCTAATCAACTCCTTGGTCAGATCTTAGTCAATTCATTTTCATATGACTTCCCTCACAACACTTTAGTTGACCATCAACTCAGACAACTCATGCATCCTTTATCAAGGGTCAACCATCCTACATGTCTAGAGGCGTAGATGATTTAGCAGACATGTCAAGATAGGCAAGTGTTGTCAACATGGCAACATGTGTCTCTTCATCTCCTTGGCCAACAACTAGCAAGAAGTTGGTTGGTCTTCTCATTATGCTTAGAAACTGAATGTAATTCAAGGTAACTAAAATGGAATGGGCATAACACCCAAGCATCTTTCAGAGATTGTATAAATGTATGTAAGCACACAAAGAATAGGTTTAACCTGTAAGTTCTCTTTGTTATTGTATATGAGTCATTCTCTTTGTTATTGTTTATGAGTCATTCTCTATAAGCACACAAAGAATAGGTTAAACCTTGTAAGTTCTCTTTGTTATTATGAGTTCTCTTCTCATTATGATTGGTAACTAAATGTGATTGAAGGTAACTGGGATGTGATAGGTAGAGAACCCAAACATATTTTAGAGAATGTATAAATGTATGTAAGCACACAAAGAATAGGTACATCCATGTAAGTTATCTTTGTTATTGTATATGATTCATTCAACTCTAGTTCACATCTATTCCAGATTTCTTGCTTACAAACTTTTAACAGGCTTCCATAGGTAACGATTGATCAATACATCATATTTTTTCCCTTTGGTTTTCTCCATTATCAATTCGTGGCTTATATCTTCATGTGATTGGTATTTTTATTTTTCATTAGTTGATTTTATTTGTATGTTTTATGCATTCTCATTTTGATTTTTCAATCTAGCTTTTACATACTTTTTCCATAAAAAAGATTAATTCATTAAGTTGACTTTGTTGTCCCATATCCTCACCTAGGCAACTCATATCACAATGCTAAAGAACAATTTCAGACCCTTTGGGGAGCTCATCGACTCTAATGAGGACACTAATTTTAATGCGAAACTTGAAGATAAAAAAGAGCTAGAGAAGGAGTCATAGAAAATGAGACCAGGTTCTAGCTACACATCTTCCCAACCTCTTTCTAAAGTCGACGTCAAACCCTATAAAGGTTGAATGAATGGTTACATTAGCTATAATTCTACTTCACTATGCATAATTTAGGAGCAGAACAGAAGAACGAAAGATATCATTTTCCCAACTAAAGCTAGAAGGTCAAACCCAAACTTGTTGGGAAAGTTATACAAAGACAATTGGACCTGGAGGGTGATAACCTAAGAATTAAAGTGGGAGGTATCTAGAACTCTCATCGAGTCTTAGGTTTACCCTATTGGTATGAATATGACCATTGGTGAATTTGTTGGCACTACTACAAAAAGAAATAAGGGAAAAGTGTGCAAGTGTACACAATAGAGTTTAGAAAACAACCACTTCAGTTGAAATTATCTCACAAGAATTTGGGTGTATTCCTCAAGTATTTGGGTGGTCTACAAAATGATTTTAGTAAGGAGGAAAGAGATGCTCTTTAAACCTAAGACCATCAATGAATCTTATGTGTAAGCACAATATTTGGAGATGGACAAGAATAATAGACAACTAAGTGGTTCCAAGCAAATAGATCATCAAAGTGCTCCAAGGAGGGAAATAAAAAGTGGAAAGGAAAGGGAAATAAATTAACTACCACCACTACACACCAATGTAAGAATCCAAACAACCATTATAACAAAAGACAAGTGTTGGTTGCTACATCTTGATTTGAATCCAAAGAATCACAAGAAGGATTCCAAGAACAAGAACTTGTTAAGCACAGATTCAGGGAACTAGATAGAGAGAAACTCAGATGTAGACAAGAATATTGTTTGTGCGATAGTGTAGAAGGTAGTGAACATGAGAAACTCCCATCTAATGGAAGAGAAGGAGATGACCAAATTCTTCCATATAAAATTCCAAGTCAAGAAGGAAAGGGTGGATTCTTATTCATCTCTTAATCACATGCCAATCTCATAGAATAGGATCTGGTGAATATGCTTGGATTAGAAATACATGATCATCGTCACCCATAATTATTTGGATGGTTTATTAAGGATGTGGAGATTGAAGTTACCAAACAATCCAAATTACAATGATGAAGTGGAGGTAGATGTAGTGTCACTAGTTGATGTGTGTGGTGTAATGTTTGGAAATTGCTACATGAACATAAGGGATGTTGTCTTCATGAGGAGATCCAACCAACACCACCTAGTCAATGATGGAAAATATTCATCATCAATATGCATAGTAATATTTCCAATCTCTTGTTGGTAAGTGCCAACCAATCCAAGAAATTGATTAGCTCAAGTAGGAATCTTGAACTACTCTTCTTGAGACGTAATCTACAAGGAGATAAATTGGTAGAAGTTAAGGCATTCCTAGAGGGATGTATAATGGGGCATAATTAACACTTGTTCGAGGAGCTTCTACATGCTTATATATGTGTGTGTGTGTTCCAAAATCCTAAAGGTTACTACCTAAGAGGGAAGTAGAGCATGAGATACAATTCTTGACTGACTCTCCACTTCCAAACATAGGACTATGCATATATTCCATAGTAGAAACAAATGAAGTGAAGAAATACTTGCAACAATTATTGAATCAAGGAGTCATACTACTAGGCACATTTCCTTGTGGGTCACATATCATCATAGTGCCTAAGAAGTATGCAACTTGGAGAATATGTATTGACTAGAAAGCTCTAAATAACATCACCCTCAAGAATGGATACCCTCTTCCTAGGATTGATGACTTATTGGATCAATTGTAGCATTACTTCACTAAATTGGATCTCAAATTGGGTACCACCAGGTGCAAGCCTAAGAACAAGACACCTAAAAGAATACCTTTTCAAGGCGTGGGAAGTTCTATATGAGTTGTTGATCATGCCTTATGTTTTATGTAATGCACCAAGTACATTTATGTGGTTGATGAATGATGTATTGCATCTCTTTCTAGAAATAGTTGTGATAGTATACTTGAATAATATATTAATCTTTAGATCGATCTTGGAAGAGCATATATCACATTTGAATGTAGGTGTTAGAGGCTTTGAGAAAGCATCATTTGCTAGAATACCTTAAGAAATGTAATTTTTCAAGCAATCCCTAGTCTAGTTGGTGTATGTCATTGGTGGAGGGGAACTCAATATTTGTAGAGAAATATTACTCACACTAAAATAACCAATAAAGAGAAGAAGGATTTAAACATAAAATCAACAATGAAAAACACACACAATACACAGAGATTTTACCCTAGAAACCCTTAACCGGGAAAACCAACATCCCTTGAGAAAGCATAATTTGCTAGTATGAATGATAACATCAATGAAAGTACAAAGTACAACGTGTCTCAACTTTTGGCACCAAGGTCAACTTCTTAGAGAAATTGTTCCTTATCTATCCTCAATCCAATGTAAAGACCGGGATACTCCACACCATCAGGTAGTTTAAGATTAAATTAGCAGTGACTTGTCATTTTTGGCATGTTGTTGTTTGATCTATGGGATTGTGAACATTGGTGTTTATATTTATCCAAAATGGATTACACTATAAATTTTTCATTTGTTTTAGTATTTTTGGTGGAAAATTAGAGCTATGGTTTGTTGGGTTAATTTCAAAGGTTGAATTAGGTTTGGTGATTCTTGAAATTTCTAAAACTTGTTTTGGGTATTAAATGATTATTTTGGAGGTTAAGCATTGTTAACAAGTTGGCAACTTTTTAATGTTATTCTACTCATCCAAAACTTTTCAATGGTCTAAAAAGTATCACAATCGAGTTTGTATGAAGGGGTTATGCCTCCAACAAGTTTACCTATGTTTCATTCATCGTAGTACCAAGTGGATGTTGTCTTAGCTTCTATTACTCACACATGTGGATCCATTCACATGTGAACTTTCATGAATATTCTATAAGGTCTAAAACCTTAACCCTAAATGGGAGTTGGCAAATGTAGAAACCCTAACCCTAATAGCTATCTGGACATGTTAAAAAATGAGTCACAATGGAAGAAAGGGGTTCCATTCCTATTGTGGTAATTTGTTGTTCCATAGTTGAGCAAAGTGAGTGGGATATTAGAATATAAAAGAGGAATAAGTTTATCGTGTAGCAACCTATCACATGCCATTATGTCTATTGTACTCCATTGTGAGTCAATATTTCTATGTATCTTGCATTGTAAATTTAAGAAGCAAAGAGCAATGCACAATCCCCATTTATTACTAAGTTTTCCCACATTGGGTCTCTTAGGGGACATCTTGTGTTCATTGTGTAGATCGTCTGCTCATTTTACTAGTGTAACATTCTCTTATTTTTCTTAGTTAGTTTCATATAATACATGGTATGCTTACAATATTACATATTAATCATAAATAATCACTACATAATATAATATAACCTCATCACTTTTGCATTAGTATTTGAAGGCCTGTTGCGACAAACTCTGTAGTGGACCATCCATGATTCCTTATTGATCATATTGGTATTAGAGTAGTTTTCTTTTGGTTTATATGAAATATTGTTAGATCCAAAGATGGACTTAAAGAAAGAAATCTTAAACCATATCCACTGTAGATGAGTATAGTGGCATCCCAAAGGACAACTCAGAGGAGAGATTTGTAAGACTACAAGTGAGAGGATATAACATCTCATGGAGTATGGAAATATTAATGTCAATGTGATCCATCCTAAGACTCAATTGGCACCCATTGAGTAATGCACAATCCTAATCAACTCCTTGGTCAGATCTTAGTCAATTTCATTTTCATTTGACTTCCCTCACAACACTTTAGTTGACCATCAACTCAGTCAACTCATGCATCCTTTATCAAGGGTCAACCATCCTACATGTCTAGAGGAATAGATGATTTAGCATACATGTCAAACAACATCTTGATAATCAACAAACACTAGGCAAGTGTTGTCAACATGGCAATGTGCGGTTGGTCTTCTCATTATGCTCAGAAACCGAATGTAATTCAAGGTAACTAAAATGCAATGGGCATAGCACCCAAACATCTTTCAGAGATTGTATAAATGTATGTAAGCACACAAAGAATAGGTTTAACCTGTAAGTTCTTTTTGTTCGAGTCATTCTCTTTGTTATTGTTTACGAGTCATTCTCTATAAGCACATGGAGAATAGGTTAAGCCTTGTAAGTTCTCTTTGTTATTATGAGTTATCTTCTCATTATGATTAGTAATTAAATGTGATTGAAGGTAACTGGGATGTGACAGGTAGAGAACCCAAGCATCTTTTAGAGAATGTATAAATGTATGTAAGCACACAAAGAATAGGGTCATCCATGTAAGTTATCTTTGTTATTGTATATGATTCATTCAACTCTAGTTCACTTCTATTCAAGATTTCTTGCTTACAAACTTTTAATCGAATTCCATAGGTAACGATTGATCAATACATCTGAGTTTTTCCCTTTGGTTTTCTCCATTATCAATTAGTGGCTTATATCTTCATGTGATTGGTATTTTTCTTTTTCTTTAGTTGATTCTATTTGGATGTTTTACGCATTCTCGTTTCGATTTTTCAATCTATATTTTACATACTTTTGCCATAAAAAAACTTGATTCATTAAGTTAACTTTGTTGTCCCCTATCCTCACCTAGGAAAGTCATATCACAATGATAAAGAACAATTTTAGACCCTTTGGGGAGCTCATCGACTCTAATGAGAACACTAATTTTAATGGGAAACTTGAAGATAAAAAAGAGTTAGATAAGGAGTCATAGAAAATGAGACCAAGCTCTAGCTACACATCTTCCCAGCCTCTTTCTAAAGTGGACATCAAACCCTATAATGATTGAATGAATGGTTACATTAACTATAATTCTACTTCACTATGCATAATTTAGGAGCAGAACAGAAGAACAAAAGATATCATTTTCCCAACTAAAGCTAGAAGGTCAAACCCAAACTTGGTGGGAAAGTTATACGATGACAGTTGGACTTGGAGGGTGATAACCTAAGAATTAAAGTGGGAGGTATATAGAACTCTGATTGAGTCTCAATTTTATCGTATTGGTATGAATATGACCATTAGTGAATTTGTTGGCACTACTACCAAAAGAAACAAGGGAAAAGTGTGCAAGTGTACACAATAGAGTTTAGGAAACAACCACTTTAGTTGGGATTATCTCACAAGAACTTGGGTGTATTCCTCAAGTATTTGGGTGGTCTACAAAATGATTTTAGTAAGGAGGAAAGTGATGCTATTTAATCCTAAGACCGTCGATGAATCTTATGTGTAAGCACAATATTTGGAGATGGACAAGAATAATGGACAACTAAGTGGTTCCAAGAAAATAGATCATCAAAGTGCTCCAAGGAGGGAAATAAGAAGTGGAAAGGAAAGGGAAAGAAATTAACTACCACCACTACACACCAATGCAAGATTCCAAACAACCATTATAACAAAAGACGAGTGTTGGACACTACATCTTGATTTGAATCCAAATAATCACAAGAAGGATTCCAAGAACAAGAACTTGTTAAGCACGGATTCAGGGAACTAGATAGAGAGAAACTCAGATGTAGACAATAATATTGTTTGCAGGATAGTGTAGAGGGAAGTGATCATGAGAAACTCCCATCTAATGGAAGAGAAGGAGATGACCAAATTCTTCCATACCAAATTCCAAGTCAAGAAGGAAAAGGTGGATTATTATTCAACTCTGAATCACATGCCAACCTCATAGAATAGGATATGGTGAATATGCTTGGATTAGAAATACATGACCATCCTCACCCATAATTATTGGGATGGTTCATTAAGGATGTGGAGATTGAAGTTACCAAATAATCCAAATCACAATGATGAAGTGAAGGTAGATGTAGTGTCACTAGTTGATGTGTGTGGTGTAATGTTAGGAAATTGCTACATGAACATGAGGGATGTTATCTTCATGAGGAGATCCAACAAACACCACCTAGTCAATGATGGAAAATATTAATCATCAATATGCATAGTAATATTTCCAATCTCTTGTTGGTAAGTGCCAACCAAGCCAAGAAATTGATTAGCTCAAGTAGGAATCTTGTACTACTCTTCTTGAGATGTAATCTATAAGGAGATGAATTGGTAGAAGTTAAGGCATTCCTAGAGGGATGTACAATGGGGCATAATTAACACTTGTTTGAGGAGCTTCTACATGCTTATATATATGTGTGTTCCAATATCCTAAAGGTTACTACCTAGGAGGGAAGTAGAGCATGAGATACAATTCTTGCCTGACTCTCCACTTCCAAACATAGGACTATGCATATATTCCATAGTAGAAACAAATGAAGTGAAGAAATAGTTGCAACAATTATTGGATCAAGGAGTCAGACTATTAGGCACCTTGTCATGTGGGTCACATATCATCATAGTGCCTAAGAAGTATGCAACTTGGAGAATATGTATTGACTACAAAGCTCTAAATAATATCACCCTCAAGAATGGATACCCTCTTCCTAGGATCGATGACTTATTGGATCAATTGTAGCATGGAAATTACTTCACCAAACTGGATCTCAAATCGGGTACCACCAGGTGCAAGACTAAGAAGAAGACACCTAAAAGGCTACCTTTTCAAGGTGTGGAAAGCTCTATATGAGTTGTTGATCATGCCTTATGTTTTATGTAATGCACCAAGTACATTTATGTGGTTGATGAATGATGCATTGCATCTCTTTCTAGATTCAGTTGTGATAGTATACTTGAATAATATATTAATTTTTAGATCGACCTTGGAAGATCATATATCAAATTTGAATGTAGGTGTTAGAGGCTTTGAGAAAGCATCATTTGCTAGAATACCTTAAGAAATTTAATTTTTCAAGCAATCCCTAGTCTAGTTGGTGTATATCATTGGTGGAGGGGAACTCAATCTTTGTAGAGAAATTATACTCACACTAAACCAACCAGGAAAGAGAAGAGGGATTTAAACATAAAATCAATAATGAAAAAACACACAATACATAGATATTTTACCTTGGAAACCGTTAACCGGGAAAACCAACATCCCTTGAGCATCTCCTGCTCTCTTGTTGTCTTATCCATTCATAGAATAAAGAGTTACATTACTAACCTTGGTCTACATCTAAGACACAATCATCATCCTACTCTCTTGCTTTGCACAAAAATAACATTGCAGCATTCAACTTACATCTACATGACCCTTACGATTATACAACATCAAATTCTATAACCTTTTACAGTATTACATAACGCCATATGTATAAGATTTACAACATGCAAAACCCTAAATCATGGTGCCCAAAAACGGTTACAGATCCCTACAAATGATTGGTTGCAATCTCGTGACCACCAGTCGACCTTCAGTTGGTCTCTATTTGGTTGCCAGTCGACCTCCTATCGGATGACCTCTCAACCTTCCAGTCAGTCACTTCAACCTTTGACTTAACTATCGAATCAACTTATCCATCTAGTTGAACATTCACCAAGTTGATCCATCTCAACTAGCCAGTCAATTTGACTGAGTTTTCACTACAAAGAATATAACAACCCAACATTCTCCCACTTGTTGTATTCTTTGTTGATACATGAGAACCTGAACTTTTGTTCACTGACCTGGGGCAATAATGCTTATTACCTCTCTACACCAAGAGAAATTTACAGCACTCACAGACTCAGCCAAAGAGTCTGTTATGTTTTCCAAAGTGTCTACTTTCTCCAACAACACCTACTTGCTTTCCACCATGTCTCTTAGGAAATGGTATTATACATCAATATGCTTCATCCTAGAATGGTAAGTTGGGTTCTTTGCCAAAAGAATTGCACCTCATCTATCACAATTTATTTTCATAGCTTGTTTCTTAAACCCAATCCCTGAACACAGTTTGTGCAACCATATTGCTTCCTTGTTTGCATGGGTGGCCGCCATGTATTCAACTTCTGTTGTTGAGGAGGCTACTATTTTATGTCTCTTACTGATCCAGGTGGATCTTGGTGGCCATCCACCTTTTCCACTGAATGAACATTTTCGAGCCTTTGGTTTTGATAAACCATGATATTCACCTTTTTTATGGGGAATGTTATGTAATGCCATCTCCATTTGTTAATTGCATCCATCATGTAATGATTACCTAGTGGTCTTATATACATGCCTACAATGTTAATGCATCGGATCCCATCAAAACTCCATAGTTAAGTATGCTTGGGCTAGAGTAATGTTGGGATGGGTGACCTCCAGGGAAGCCCTAGTGTTTTACATGTCTATGGCATTTTGTAAACTTATACCAATTTATCCCACATGAATCATGGGAATTATTCTCCTCTCACTGTCTCATATATAATCGAGGTGAATTATGTCATTTGAGCATGAAATGAAGTGTGATGTAATGCTTATTGCAAATGATCATAGTCAACATCTCTTTCTCTTTAAAGATAAGATACCACCATTCTAGCCAGATTGTGTTCCACAATATTCTGTTATTCATTAATAGAAGTTGGGTTTCACTATATTTCTTTGTTATCTTCTATATTTTTGTTTGTTTCTCATTTCGTTCTTAATGTCATCTAGATCAATGGTATCATAGTAGTCTGCTCCTTGTCATTTCTCAGTACATGTCCCCAACGAGGTCAGTGTATAGAGAGTTGGGCCTCAATCTAGTTTCGCTTGAAGACAACCTCTCTCTCCATCCCAAGCGACCTCCCATGTAAGAAGAAAAGAGAGATGATGAAGCAAAATATCCTTTCAAGATGTTGCTTGAGGAAGCCCTCATGTGAAAAAGGAACGAAATGATGGACAAATTCTATTAGATCCTTTGATGACTACTGATAGAGGTCGATATTCAACAAGTAGCCATTTCGGAGCTATGACACTGATTTGTAAAATGTCATGGATATTCCATTGGAAAATTTTGTCACAATAGATCTAATAAATAACCAAAATCTTTATTATTAGGTTATTTTTCCTTTATATTTCCAAAATATTCAATCACTGATTTTTCTACTTATGCATGAAATAGATAAAATGTGGAAAAAGAGAACAGTAAAATACAATCACACCATCCACAAATAAACACAAGATATGACCTCGAAAAACCAATATGGGAGAAAACCCAACTAGAAGGTGAGGTTGCTATACTCTCTTTTCTTTGGTATAGAAATTATGCAAGTACAAAGAAATAGGCACTCTCTGTGGAATTTCCTTTGACTTTCGACCTGTATGGATACTATAGAATCTCTCCTCCTCTATTATTCTCACAGAATACCACTCTCAGATGTTTTTCTCAACTATGGAACAAGATACAATGCAAAAGAATGGAACCCCTTCTCCTCCTAGTATCCTGATATTTAACATAGCCCGACAACCATCTACGGGTAGGATTTTGACTTCCTCAACCCTCAATTGTGACAGGGTTTTGGACCTTCTAGAATCTTCTTGAAATTACATAAATGGCTAGCCCCATATGCATGAGTAACAAGGGATGATGTGGCATCCTCTCGTACCATGGTGGTCAACACGGTAGGTCAACTTGCCGGAGGCATAACTTTTGCATGCGAGCTCTGATTGATGCAATTTTTTCACTCCTAGAAAGATTTCAATGTGTAGAATAACGTCATGGAGTCCGAGATATGTTGGGAAATTTTTAATTCGAAAAACTGTCATTTGATGCCTCAAAATGGCCCCAGAAATTTCTAAACCCCAATTTTCCAAACAGGGACCTGCCACTAAAATGGCCCTGCAAGCTAATTCCTCCAATTATTTTCACTCTGAAAGGATCAATATTAATGGAAAATAATATAATGATCCAATTTGGACCATACCTCCCCATTTAGGAAGGCATTTGTTCCCCAAAATCTTTACTAAATGAGGTGAGGAATGTTTTCCTCTACCTTCTCCTTGGAGTACCACTTTGTTTTTCCTTGAAGTTTTCCTTTCAACCCAATCTACCAAAGGTCATGTTTCCCTTGTCTTGTAGTTTTGGACTGCTTATACAAAATTGTGTCCTCTTCCAACTTTTCCTAAGCATCTGGTGCTAAGTCCTCTATGGAAGGTAGGACCTACTCCTCCTCCTGATCCAACATGGAAGGCTCATAGAGTTTGAGATTCTCCACATTCACTACTGAGTAAATGCACATGTATGGGGGTAGACTGAGTCTGCAAGCATTATCTCCCACCTTTTCCAATACCTCAAAAGGACCATACCACAAAGCCTTGATCTTCTTACCAGGACCCTATAGACTTTCCTTATTCAGTGGTAACCACATTTTGTCTCCCACTCTAAATGTTATCTTTGTTATGTGTTGATCATGCCTAGCCTTATACTTTTCCTGTGACTTCTTTAGTGTCTCTTGTACTTGCAAATGGATCTACCTGATCTTCTCAACAATTTTTTTGCTTGCCCCTAGGGTGTAAAACAATCGGTAATGGAGTGTATTGTTAAGGAAATCCATTATGTGAAGTCACCAGTTTGAAACCCTCGACTAGCCTTGTGTGTCACATAAGGGGTTGTGTTGGCATGCCTGGGGTTATAGTGGAAGCAAACAGATAACACGACCACGTTTCACACGAGTATGTGCTCGACTAGTTGTTGATTTCCCCAGTAAAAAAAAAACATTTTTTTATGCTTTTAATTCTTCTCTTGTGAGGTCCTCCCTCACTCCTCCTTGTTGTACATATACAAATTCTAAGGGTGAAGGTGGAAGACACCAAAATCAAGTTTCAAAAGGTGACTTACTAGTAGAAGTGTGGACTACTCTGTTATAAGAGTGTTGTATATGTTGGAAATACTAGAACAACTGAGAGGTGGGGGGGGGTGAATCAGTTGTTTATGAGCTTAAACAATTTTATGCCTTTTAAATAATTATTAAGATTTCTTCATGTGTCATCAATCAATCATACAGCATATGGATAGTAAGAGTAAAGATCATCAGTCACACATAAAG
>JZKD02S2075473.1:163462-174862 GCA_000966675.3 Picea glauca
GATCTGCCTGACACCTGTCATTACCTGGTTGTTCCACGTGTCCCTAGCTGACGTGGACTGCTGTCGTGAATTAGATCGACGGTCTAGATCACATGTTGATCTGACGGTTCAGATTTAGTCGGGATTTCGCATATCGCGAAATCGGGATTTTCGTTGTCATTGTTCACGAGACTCATGAAACTCCGATTCCCGATTCTCCGATGAGCAAAATCAACGGTCCATATCTCAAGCTTGCTTTTAACGATTGCGATCAAATCGCGAAATCATATATCGTGATTTCGGGGTTTTCATTGTCGAGTGAACTTTGCATATTGAAATCCTGATCCCCGAATCTCCGATGGCTTATCTCCCTCGCAACTTCTGCAGATCTGACGGTTGTCGTCCTTTCGGGAAATTTGGATGGGATCCAACAGTGATCCAACGGTCACTGGATCTCTGTCTTCCTTCTTCTCTGTAAACTCTTGTTGCGCGCGTTTTCTTCAATGCTGTTCCTCCTGAGCTTTTATCCTTCTTATCCCGCCATCTCCACTGTTGCCATTAATGACAACAACCATCAACACGTATTCGTTTCTTGTTCAATATTTTCCAACAGTATATTGATCGAATTTTATCCCGGGTCTTTGGATGCTTCTGATTGTAACCCATCAAAAGATGCACCAAAGTCAAGTTGACTACTTCTATCTTCCCATCTGTATGTGGATGGAATGTTGTAGACCTCTACAACTTAGTTTCCATCTTCTCCCATAGTGTAGTCCAAAGTGCACTGAGAAATATGGTATCCCTATCTCCTTGGTATCCTAAGGTGCACCTAGTGTTGGGTTGTTATATTCTTTGGAGTAAAAGTCTAGTTGAGGTGGATCAAATGACGATCAAAGTCGAGGTGGATCGACAACAGGTCGAGGGTCGAGGTAGATCGACAACAAGTCGAAGGTCGAGGTCAGTAGACCAAGTAAATTTGAAGTTGAAGGTCGAGGTTAGTCGACCAGGTAAAATTGAAGTCGAAGGTCGAGGATGTTGGAAATACTAAGACAATTGAGAGGGGGGTGAATCAGTTGTTACTGTGCTTAAACGATTTTATGCCTATTAAAAGGTTATTAACCTTCTTCAAGTGATCATCAAGATCATGCGAGTCATGAACAACATAAATAATAAACATCAATCACACACATGCTATACACAGAGAAATATATTCATGAGGAAACCCATAAAGGGAGAAAACCTCTTCTTCTTGGAATGATAGGCAATCTTTTAAGTTTTGTACATCATCTTTCTTTGAGCACCAACTCAAAATGAGGCTACAACCTCTTCTTTAGCAAGCTGCAACTTCTGAGAGCACCAACTCTCTGGTTTCTCTAGCACCCACTAGAAGGAAGCACCAACTCCCTGAGTGTTCTAGCACCAATTGGATGGAAGAACCAACTTCCATTCACACAGGCACCAACCTGTATAACAAATAACAATGGTTCTCCCTTGCACCACCCTACCACCTCGGTTTTTCTAGCTGCATCCAGATGGAAGCTACAACGCCCTGTGTTCAAGAACCCACTTGAAACTCTGAGGACAACAGTCCTCCCTAGCACCACCCTACCACCTTGTTTTATAAACCTTTGCTTGAATAATACTTTACAATAATACAAACATTTCAATGTTTACTAGCTCTTCTTTGTTCTGCAATTATGGTCTAGTTCTATCTGTTCATGCTCAGCTCCACTTGTTGTTTCTTTCCATCTTCTCTTCCTCTGTTCTTCTCATGCTCTCAGGTTCTCATACAGTATGTTGTTTTCACTATTTCTGCTCTGTCCAGCTTGTGTTCTTCATCTCTGCATCTCTCACACTCTGTTCATGCTCTCTACTTGATTACATACAGTTCAACTTGTTTTACCGTGAAACAACAAACTTCCTCTATCTTGACATCTTTCTTTTATTCATGCTCTCATCATCCGTTACACTCTACAACTCCAATTCTCACTATCAAGAATCTCAGAATGCTCAAGAGCCATGATTCCAACACTCAGGAACAATAATTCAGTCGCTCAAGAACAATGATTCAGTTAGTGTAACTGAATCATAACTGATCAAGAAATCACGAGATGAAACAACAACCCTTCGATTACATTTGGTTTGATCAGCGTCGTTGGATTATACTCCGAGGTGGAGCCTGAAAACGTTATCTCCTTCCCCTATATTCCGCTGATGTGACCATGGACGATGCTATCACGTGACCATGTGATTGCGGGCGTGGCCACGAAAAATTAAGACACGAGCATGTTCTAGCCCCTCAATGCGACAAGACTGTCGATCTCACAATCTTGACGGTGCTCCTAAACTAACGGTTCAGATATGTCCATTCAAGTCTACGGATCAGATCTACCCTTCCTAAATCAATAGTTGAGATTTACTTCATGATCCGGGCTCCAGGAGTTTCATATCTCAAACCTCACTTTTCCCATACGCCAAACTTCCGGTGTTGACAATCCATTGACGTGTGTCCCTCTTGGATCAATGGTCCTCACTGACTTTGGGAATTTGACCTTTCAACTAGATCAATGGTTCTACGGTCCCTTTCTTGATCAACAGTTTATTTCATGGAAACAAATCAATGGTCATATTTGATCCTTACACTCATCCTTTCATTGTTCAATCCGACGGCTAGGAATTAATCAAACATTGAGATGGACGGCTGTCGGAACTTCGCACTTCAGAACTTCGAGATTTCAACTTTTCAAACTTACACTATCCTTCCACTGTACTATGATCAACGATTAAGAATACACCCGAAGTGATCTTTCAGATCGAACGACTCGTGTCCTTGCTGACGTGGTCTGCCACATGTACTTGTTGAGGTGGTCTGTTGATGTGGGTGAGACGTGTAGGCAGAGTAGTGGAGTGTGGAGGTACAACGCGGTAGTGGATTGTGACATGTAGCGGGAAGTGGAGTGTGATGTCGAAGCACGGAGGTGGTATGTATGAGTGGTTTGGTGGTTTACTCAGAGGGGGGGTTAAGCGGTAAGTGGTAATGAGCAAGGGGGGTCCGAGTTAATAGGAAGGTGACATGTATGAGGGTCCCACATGGAAAATACCACCAACTCGGACCCCCCCCCGATTAAATATAGAAAGGTCGGGTGGGGGGGGATCCGATATGCCCTGTCGACTGTATATTTGAGAGCCCAATTATTGTTCGTTGAGATTAGCGCGCCCTTTTTCTAACTCATCCTGTCCTTCCAATTTAGAATGATCTGACGACTGAAATTTACTTCAAATGATCCGACGTTCGAGGATTTATTTCGACTCTCTGTCTCTTCGGACTTCAGGGATTTCAAATCTCAAATTGATGCTCTGGATCAGACGACCTAGATCCACTTCAGATGATCTGACACTTGAGATATTTTTTGGACGATCTAGCAGCTGCAATCTTCTTTGGATGATCCGACGATCGACAATTTATTTTGGCTCTCCGGCTCTCTGGGCTTCGGGTATTTCAAATCTCAAACTGAAACTCTTGAAGCGATTTCTCTAGAGCGTCACCTCCTCACATATTTAGACCCGAAACAAATATCGTTCATTGATCAAGATATTATATCAACGACTCGATCTGTCTGCAATCCAGCTTTGCCTTGGATTAAATCCAACAACTCTCCATATTTTCTTATCCTATCCTCCCATTTATTTCAATCCGACGGCTGGCAGAAATTCGGGTGATCAAGATCTCAGATCTCATCCCTTGCTTATCATGTCCTTCCATTAATTCAATCTGATGGTTGTTGGTCCTCTAGATCGGTGATCCAACAACCATTGTTTCTCTTCCTTATGAGCTTCTGATCTCTCCAATTTAGAAGGTTTTCTAAGTGTTCACGGGTCTCAACCTTTGCTCCTCCTACAAGTCCGTCTCTTGGACCTCGTCTGCACTTCTGGACCGCTATCTCTTCTAAGCTTTATCATCTTTTGCACTCTCAAGGTTTGGTTCTCTGATGTTCTTTCCATCAATGACAAGCACGTGCTTCCTGTAAAACATTCCAACAATCTCCCCCTTTGGCATTGATGGCAACCCTGAAAGGTTGTACTCTTCTTCTTAGACCTCCAAATGTAGCATCCAGACCAAACCTTTTCTCCCCCTTTGACATCAATGTCAAAGAGAACATGCTCCCCCTGAGTTGTTGCAGTTATTTTCGTACGTATCAGATATTCGACCAACACATACTCCCCCTGACAGGATGGACTCTCTTAGGTGAGAGAAGGGATGACACCCAGCTTATGACAGAGATATTCAAATGGTGTCTTGGCTAGGGGTTTAGTAAAGATGTCTACAATTGTTATGTGGAAGGAATATAATTAAGCTGAACAACTCTATTTGTAACCCGCTCTTTGATAAAATGATATTTTATTGATATATGCTTCATTTTTGAATGGAGAACAAGATTTTTGGAGACACTAATGGCACTGGTGTTATCACAGTGAAGTGGAATTGGATCATTATAAGTTATCTTCAAATCTGCAAGAGTTTGTATCATCCATAAAATCTGAGTGCAGCAAGTAGCAGCAACAATGTACTCTGCCTCTGTAGTTGATAACGAAATATATCCCTACTTCTTACTAATCCATGCTACTAATGAGTCACCTAAGAAGAATGCACCTCCACCGGTGCTCTTTTGCTCATCCAAACAATTTGCTCAATCAACATTTGAATATGTCGTTAATTGAAAATTCTGATTTCTAGGATACCAAAGACCATAAGTCATTGTACCCTTCAAATATTTGAATATCCTCTTGACAGCTGCTAAATGACTTTGTTTAGGAGCAGACTGATAACAACCTACCATTCCAATAGCTTGCATTATATCAGGACAAGATGTTGTGATGTACAAAAGACTACCTATCATTGATCGATATGTTCTTTGATCAATATCAGGGGAAATATCATCTTTACTGAGATTGCAACCAACCACCATAGGTGTGCTCATAGGTGTAGAATCTTCCATCTAAAACCTCTTTAACATCTCTTTCAAATACTTTCCTTGAGAGATAAATATCCCTGCAGAACTTTGATTGCTTCGTAAACCAAGAAAATATGGCAGTTCTCCTATCATGGACATCTCAAACTCAGTCTGCATTGAATTAGCAAACCACTGAACTGAAGAGTCATTAGTGCATCAAAAAATAATGTCATCTACATAAACCAAAACAACTAATAAATCATCATTTTCAGACATAATGTATAGATTACTGTCAACATAACCTTTTTTGAACCCTTTGTCATGTAGAAATTTGTCCAGTCTATAATACCAGGCTCGTGGTGCCTGTTTCAGTCCATATAATGCCTTTTTCAACTTACAGACATAATCAAGATTATATGTCAGTGAAAATCCTTCAGGTTGTTCCATGTATACATCTTCTTCTAGGTCTCCATTAAGAAAAGTTGACTTAACATCCATCTGATATACTTTAAAGTTCTTATGACCTTCATAGGCAAGAAACATTCTGATGGCTTCCAATCTTGCCACTGGTGCAAAGGTTTCATCAAAATCTTGTCCTTCAACTTGTGCATACCCCTTACAGACCAATCTGGATTTATTCCTAACAATTTGTCCTTGTTCATTCATTTTATTCTTAAACACCCATTTGGAGCCAATTACATTCTTATTTGCAGGTCTAGGAACAAGCTCCCAAGTATTGTTCTTCTCAATCTGATCTAGTTCCTCATTCATTTATTTTAACCAATTTACATCTTCACTGGATTCATTAAAGTTATTGGGTTCCACCATGGATATGAAGGCTATATGTGACTGCTCGATGTCTTTGATTATCCTTCTCCTGGTTTGTACACCTTTGTCTTTCTCACCAATTATCTGACTTGCAGGATGATTCTTTTGAGTAATTCTGGAGGAAGCATTTGATGTTGTGTGTTGATTTGAGCCTACCTGATAATTTGTATCTTCATCTAACTCAGAGCCTTCTTTTTCTGATTCTTGGACCTGTTCATCTTCAAATTCAACTATATCCTTTGTTGTTGATTCAACATTGGTTACATCTCGTACCAGGATCTCTTCATCAACTTTTATGTCAATGCAATAAACCAATTTATGCACTCTTATTATAATATCTGTATCCTTTACTATTTGTACCCTAAGAAGACACCTTCATCATCCCTATCATCATATTTGCCAATATTTTTATCATTGTTCTTGATATAACACTTACTCCCAAAAACTTTAAAATGCTTGATTGAAGCAGGTCTTCCAAACCATAGTTCATAAGGAGTCTTGTGACTTTGTGGCATGAGATGAGCTTTATTAAGAATATGTATTGTTGTATGAATTGCTTCTACCCAATATGTCTGAGGAATATTTCTTTCATTCATCATTGATCTTGCCATCTACTGAACTAATCTATTTTGTCTCTCAACTACTCTATTTTGTTATGGAGTCCCTGGAATAGTATACTCTCTTTTGATCCCATGTTTATCACAAAACTCTTTGAAGTCCCTTGAACTAAACTCTCCTCCTCTATCAGACCTTACTTCCTTTAGTCTTTTTCCTGTTTGATTCACAGTCAGAGCCTAAACACTTTGAACTTTTCAAATGCTTCAGATTTTTCTTTCAGAAAGGAAACCCATGTAAGTCTAGAATAATCATCAATAATCAACATGAAGTAATTTTCTTTTCCTGTTCCTTCCTTCCTTGATGGTCCACATAAATCCATATGTACTAACTAAAACGATTTCTCTATTGATGCAAAGTTATTATATTTAAACTGTGTCCGAGTAATCTTTCCTATTTGGCAAGGTTTACATACATAATCATTTGGCTTTGATATCTTTAAAAGATATTTTACTGCCCCACTGTTTCTAAGTTTGACTAGATGATCAAAATTTAGGTGTCCAAATCTCCTATGCCATAACCAAATTTCATCATACTTTCTTAAGTGACATTCTTCTTTTGCTTCTTTCAAAACATAGACATTGTTTTATGTCCTTATGCCTTTAGCCACCATTTGTCCTGAGTTTACAGAGTTTATCTTACAATCTTTGGAAGTAAACACCACTTCACATCCTCTGTCACACATTTGAATTACACTAAGCAAATTATGTTTCAGCCCATCTACAAGCAAAACATCCTAGGATTTTCCTTTGTCATTACTCAAACTCACCATCCCTTTACCCTTGATTTTACCTGGTTCATCATTTCTTGTTTTTCTTTTATTTATAGACAAAAACTTATCCTTGTCTCCAGTCATGTGCTTGGAACATCCACTGTCTATATACCAGGAGTTATTTTGTTTTTGAGCTGAAAGTACTATACCACATTTTTCACTATCTTTCTTTTTCCGTGTGCTGGCATTTCTAGCTAAGGGATTTATCCTTGGATCTGCTTTGTAATTCTTCAGATGGCAGTTTGCAACTTTGTGGCCGAAGTTATAACAGTTATAGAATTCGATCTCATTGTTCAATAGGTCAAAGTGATTGGTGCAACTTTTTCTAATCATTGGTTGTTTAGTTATATGATGCAAATATTGTTTATTTCTTGATCTCCTCAGTTGCATGTCTCTAAACTTAATTTGACAGTTTTCAATCTTATGACCAAAATTAGAGTAGTGAAAACAATAACCATGGAAGAAATTTTGGTACATGAAGGATGGAATTCTTCTTGACATTTGTTGCTCCATCTTCTGATATCTTTGTTTTTTATCAGGGATCATCTTGTCTTTATTAGCTTTTGTTGACAAAGTGCTCACATGGTTTGATTGTCTGCTGACTTGGAACTTGATCATCTTTACTGACTCTTTTCTTTCTGTCTGTTTGTTGCTTGAACCACTTATATAGCCTAAACCAGTCTTTAACAAGGGAGATATTTGTTTGCTCAGAACGTTGTTTAATTCTGTTGAGGCTTTAATGCTTGGACTATTTTGGAGATACAATGCTTTAAACTTCTCCATCTCTTTTCTGGTTTTTACTACCTCTTCTTCCAAGGCTTCACATCTTGCCTTCTTCTCTGATAACTATTATTTTAGGGTGTCCTCTACTTTATTTGCCTCTTCTAACTCCACTTTTAGGAGGGCAAAGTCTTCATTAGGTTTTTTACCATTCTTTTCAAATTGCATCAACAATTGTTTTTGTTTTCTCTTCTTAAGTCTGAGTCTATCAATCTCTTCTAAATAACTAATTAGTTCACCTTCCATATCAACCACAACTTCTTCATCATTAACATCACTTCCTGTGCTTTTATTCTCATAATCCTCTTTGGCCATAAGCACAAAGTCATTAACCTTATCTTCACAGGAAGAGTCACTATCCGTGTCTTCTGAAGAATCATCATTGTTTACACATAAACTTTTCTTTTTACCAAATCTCTTGGATTTGTACTTCTCTTCACCTTCAGAGTTCTGATCCTTCTTCTTGTGTGGACACTTAGATGAAAAGTGGCCTATATTTCCACAGTTAAAACATTTGAAGGGAAGCTTGCCTTGGTATTTGCCCGGTCCTTTCTTTAGTCTTCTCACAAATTTTGTTTCAATTTCATCAAGCTCAGAATCCTCATTCTTATATTCTTTAAATGATGCTTCTCTAGAGGTGGGTTTATCCTTACTAATCCTCATTTCATAAACAGATAGAGTTCCTAGAATTTGATCAATAGACAAAGTCTTAAGATCATCCAGTTCTTCTATTGTAGAAACTTTTGGATTAAATCTATTTGGTAGAGATCTTAAAATCTTCTGAACTTAAAAAACGTATTCAATCTTCTCACTAAGACCCTTCATGGCATTCACAAGCTCCTCAACTCTTAAGAAGAATTTATTAACTATTTCATCCTCATTCATTTTTAGTTGTTCAAAATGTAATCTGTAGGTTTGAATCTTGGCATCCTTTACCTTCTCATTACCTTCATAACTGCTAATGAGTTTGTCCCACATTTCTTTGGCAGATTCTAAGTGCATAACTTTTACAAATTTTGTTTCTGCAAACCCACTCAAAATAACATTCATAGCCTTGGCGTTGAAGCTAAATTCCATCTTGTCATCTTTATTAGCTACTACAATTGGCTTTACATAACCAATCTCTACTACATCCCAGACATCTACACCTAAAGCCGGACTTCAGGGATTTCAAATATCAAACTAATGCTATGGATCAGATGACCCAGATCCACTTCGGATGATTTGATGTTTGAGATCTTCTTCAGATGATCTGACAGCTACGATCTTCTTTGGATGATCCAACGGTCGACATTTTATTTCGGCTCTTCGGGCTTCGAGTATTTCAAATCTCAAACCGAAACTCTTGAAGTGATTTCTCCAGAGCGTAACCTCCTCACATCTTTAGACCCGAAACAAATGTCATTCATTGATCAAGATATTAGATCAACGACTCGATCTGTCTATGATGCATCTTTGCCTTGGATTAAATCCAACGACTCTCTATCTTTGCTTATCCTATCCTCCCATTTATTTCGATCCGACGAATGACGAAAATCCGAGTGATCGAGATCTCATATCTCATCCCTTGCTTATCCTCTCCTTCCATTAATTCAATCCGACGGTTGTTGGTCCTTTAGATCAGTGATCCAACAGACACTGTTTCTCTTCCTCCTAATCTTCTGATCTCTCCATATTAGAATATTTTCGAAGTGTTCATGGGTCTCAACCTTTGGTCCTCATGCGAGCCCATCTCTTGGACCTCGTCTACACTTTTGGACCACTATATCTTCTGTTCTTTCTCGTCTTTTGTGCTCTCGAGGTTTGGTTCGATGATGTTCTTGCCATCAATGAAAAGCACACACTTCCTGTAAAACATGCCAACAAAGGCGGTTCGACATGGTAAATACATCGACAACAAGTCGAAGAGGTCAACCAACAAGAAGTCGACAGGAATGCATGTGGTGACCGACTGAAGACTGAATGAAGGTTGAATGGTAGTCAATTGGTAATTTGACTTGGAGTCGACGGTAACATAATCTTGAGATTCATGGGATTTGTAGCCAATGATCTGCATGGATCTATTGTCATTTTTGGTAACCATGTCTTTAGGGTTTTTCCTATTGTAAATCCTATAAAGAGGCATTTTGTAAGGCTGTAAAGGCTAATAAATGAATCATAAGATAGCCAATATTTAGATAAATCTTTAGATGTAGGTTGTTGGTCATGCAGATGTAAGTCAGATTGGCTACATGGTTGTTCTTGTGCAGGAAAGAGGGTATGATGTCAATCATGTCTTAGGTTTGGACCAAGGTTAGAAACGTAACCTTTTATTCATATTGAATAAGACAACAAGAGAGCATAATGCTCAAGGAATGTTGGTTTTCCCAGTTTGGGTTTTCAGGGAAAAATATATGTGTACTGTGTGATCGATGGACTGCTAAACAAAAGCTACACCAAATTATTTTTGCAGGTACTAAAGATTGAAGAACGCAGAAAAGATGGATTATTCACCAACAATACTTCTCATGCCTCATAACTATTTGGAGTGGAAGCCAAAAAAATTTCTTCTGCTCAGATGCATAGGCTTGTACCAAATAACTATGGCAATGAAAGTAGATCCCGATTTTGCCAATGAGAAAAATGATTTTCTCAATAGACAAGATATGGCCATAGGATGTATCCTCTGGTTTATTTCTCCTGAAATTCTCCATCAAGTATATGATGACTCATAAGAATCAACTCCAAGTGAATTATGGACCATATTAGAGGTTTTATTTGGGAATAAAGAAGATTGTGAAGATTTCATGCTGGAGGTTGAACAAATAAAGCCAAAAGAGAAGCCATTAGAAGATCAAGCCTCTTATTATGAAGAGTCTTCTACAAAAGTATTTGCACAAATTTGTATTCCATTAATTGAATATGATGTCTACTCCATTTCAGATTTTTTTTTTTCCGAATTTCATGTGGAATATATATGGCATGCATATCCAGGGTCACATGCAGACACTTTTCCATGCGCAGTGCATGCATCTTAGGAGACAAGAAAGGGGGAAGCACACATTAGACTCAATTATTATACTGTCTAAGAAAAAATTTCATAAACAAATTGGATATTTGAATTCCTCTCGGGAAAATATCCAATTTCAAAAAAACAATCGTCTAAAATGGGGTTCGGGAAGTGGAGTTATCATCATTTTAAAATCAACAAAATTTCAACGTTTTTCTGGAAACGGCCACACAGTTTTCAAAGTTTCATCCAAACTTTATTTGGATATTCTTCATTACAAGAAGAGAAAGTGGATACATGTGGACATTTCAATGGTGCATCTACTTCATCATATACATGCAGACATCTACATCTTCAACAAAATCTTCAATGAGAATAAACTTGCACAGTTGCGAGGTCTTCTTGGAGTGAAGTACATGATTGCTTAGCAACTTCTTTTTGTGCCTTCTCATTTTTATTTTTTTTATACATTGTAATTTGACGGG
>JZKD02S2075473.1:174874-233843 GCA_000966675.3 Picea glauca
TCCCCTGAGGGTTTTCCTCTTTCCTTGTTTATTTCAATGTATCTTTTGTATTTGGGTACCTAACATGGCCTCATTGTCGGAACCCATTCTTTATTTTCACCATAGCGATGTTCAGGAGGGGTGTTGGAGTTACTTCACACACACCTAGGATTTATTTTTCCTAAGGTTTTTCCTTGTTTACTAGTCATTATTCAGTCTCCTATATTTTAGGAAGAATATTCCTCTAGGGAGAATATTCTCTTCAGTTTTCACTTCAGTTTGATCAGTTGAGTGGAGTCTAGATGCTACAGGGGGATTTACATCATCGTGAGGTTGTCATTTTGGTCCTAACAGATTCAAGCGTCAACATTTTTTGTGACCATACTAGGGAATGAACTAAAATTTGGAACCTAGTCTAGCATTTTTGAAAGAATATATGACTTTGCCCCAGGGTAATCAACCCCGTTTGGAAATTGGATTGAATAATCAACGAAACATTCTACATCAATTGTACAATCTAGTAATAACAATAGTCGTGACCCGATAAGAGTTAGAAATATTCTAGAAGATCTTAGTCCAAAAAGAATAAAGATAAATCCTTCGAAGATAGAGGAAAGAGGAACGACAAGACCAAATAAATCAAAGGCTATCTAAAGTAGCACAAGAACAAGGTTGATATTGAAGTTGGATGAATACAAGGGACCCATTACCAGAAGTAAGAGGAAAGGGATAACCCCGAGACATGGAAGAAAGAAACGAACAACCCCGAGACGAGAATCATGAGGAGAGACAAGGAGGTGGAAGAGATGCCGCAAGAAATCAAGGAAACCCAATATTTGAAAATCAAAGGAGGGTAAGAGATTCCCCTCTAAATATTATAGGTGAGAAATATGATCTCCCTTCTCTCCCTAAGGGCACCTTAAAGGAATTTTCTGGAGACAAAGCAATCGATGCAAAGAGGCATCTGCACTTATTTCTTGATGTTTGTGATTTTCACCGTGTTGAGTATAACGATGTCATGGTAAGGTTGTTTCTGCAAACCTTATTAGGAAGAGTGTATGAATGGTATACAACATTTCCCAGTAGATCAATTCGTTGATTTAATGACCTCAAAGCTATGTTCCTAACTATGTGTTCCCCTCCAATTGCTTACCATACCCTTCTCACCGATTTCACAGAGATTGGTTTGAGGAAGAATGAAAGGATATGAGATTTTAATATCAGGTTCAATAAAACCTTGAGTAGGATTACAGAAGATAAAATACCAAATGACCCGGTCATTCTTGGTTTTTATAAGAATTCAATGCCCCCGAATGTAAAATGTGCTACCATAACATCCCAAATGGATACTTTAGAGGAAGAAATGACTAAAGCCACTTATATGGAAGAAATTATGATTGAAATGGGTGTCGACCCCACCATTATACTAGGAAGAGTACAAAGGAAACTGATAGTATTAAGTATTGATAATCAAGGTGCTTCCAGTTCAAGAAAGAATGAAGAATTCAAGCCTCTAACGGATAAAAACCAAACGACGGGAGGAATAATTTTCAAGGGAACCATACCTGATGTAAAGGTTGACCCTGTTGCGGCACATGAAACTAAGAAAATAACCGAAATTGAACATATGAATAGAACCATAAAACAAATGCATAACGAGATAACCAGACTAATAAGGGGAGATAATTACATGCCAAATCCAAGAATTCCAATCCCAAAGTAAAGGAGGAACCCTCCCCAGAAAAATAGAGTGAGGTTTGAAAACATGGATATTCCACAAATACCAAGGGTTCCTAGACATCCTACTCCAAATGCGGTTGTTCTGGATGATGTCTATGATGAGCAATTAATTGAGCAAGAGAATCATTACTCACCTGATGAAAGATATGAAACTGTGCAGATGGACGGATGCAAGACTTTCATGTATATACTTTAAGAAGGTGACAACGATCCCAACTCGCAAAAAAATGTCGCCAATATAAGAGGATTTGTAAATAGACTAAAAAATAAAGGTGATTCTGATAAAGAGAACCAAGAAGAAAAAGAAAAAGAAATGAGAAAAGAGAAAATGAGAAAGTGACAAATAGTGTTGGAAGTAAAAGGAAACACATGATGTCAAACTCCACTCAAATGACATATAATGTTGTAGAGTATTTGAGTAAATTAAGGATAACCCTGCCATTTATAGAAGTGGTAAATATTCCCCAACAAAGAGAAAAAATTTTGAAGTTTTTGGACGATCCATCTAAAAGAGCAGAAGTTGTTGCTACTAGTCCAAAACAAATCCCTAGCTAGTCAACTTCCAAGTTGAGAGTCAGAATTCCTCCCTTTTCCATTTCTATTGAAAATCATGATGTTGCACTACATAACTATTTAGTTGACACCAACGCTATGAAAAATATCACGCCATTGACGGTCATGGAATCATTGGGCATGAGTTGCACCAACTATTATGTGAAAGTATATATGCAATTGATTCTATAAAAGTGTTAGCTTATGGAGAAATCAAGGAATTTTATGCTTGGATTACAACAACCCCCCATATCATTACAGTTTTCAATATTATTGTGGTAGACCTTCCTCTGACATATGGATTTGTGATGGTAAGAGACTGGACATCTATGATCAGAGGATATATAATAAATGATGGAAGTTGTATGATGTTTCTATGCAAAGAAGGAGCAATGATTAAAGTGCCCCGGGAACCTAGAAAACCCTTCTCTTTCAAAAATAAGAACAATGAATTGATGGAGGATTATATAGATGTTGGGATTAGAAACTATGTTATCCTAGACATAGAGCATAATGAAAGTATGGAGCAAGTGAAAGACACGGAGAATCAAGAATATATGTTTGAAGGCTATTTGAGGATGTCATTTGATGGTGCATGTTCAAGCTCTGGAAATGGAGTTGGAATTTTTCTTATGAGTCCAAGTAATATTATGCATCCACATGTTATTAGACTAGAGTTTTCATGCAACAATAATGAGTTAGACTATGAAGCTTTGATTCAGGGGATGACCCGTGCACAAGAAATGAAAATACAACATCTAATTGTAACTGGTGACTCAGAGTTGGTCATCAATCAGGTCACCCAGAGGTATAAAATAAAAAAGGAAAGACTTAAGTTGTATTTCAAAAGAGCTAACGAATTGATGGAATTTTTCAGTTCCTTCAACATTTCTTTTATTCCAAGGGATAAGAATCACAAGGAAAATTCACTAGCCTTGGCGGCCTCATTGTCAAACCTAGACGATATCCAAAGAAAAATTTCCTTCCAAATAGAAAGAGATTTTCAATCGTGCCTGATAACATTGAGTACTTGCAAGTGTTTGAGAATGATAAACAACTGTAAAACTTTTTGTTAAATGATGATGATGATGATGATGAAGATGATCACTCAGCTACTGTCCCCAAATATTGTATACAATTTGAATCTCTTTTTATGAAATACGATCATGCTAATAATCTCCTTGAATAAGTTTCAGTTCGAAAAGTGCAAGAAATGAGAAAAGTCAATATTGGAACTGACACTTCCCCGAAATATGTCAACTTGGGAGTTGATTGCACCACTAAGGAAGTTGATCAATATGTTGCCTTGTTCAAATAATACATCGATGTGTTCGCTTGGACCTATGATGATATAAAAGCTTACGATAAAATTGTATTCCAACATATCATTCCTTTTAAGGAAGGAGAAAATCTAGCGAAGAAAAAAATAAGGATGATGAATCCCAACCTGAAACCTCTAGTAAAGATTGAATTGGAGAAATTGAAGAAGGAATGAATAATTTATCCCATTAGACACTCAGATTGGCTTTCAAATCCTGTTATTGTAAGAAAAAGGACTGGGGAAATCCGGATGTGTGTTGACTTCAGGGACCTGAACAAAGCAAGCATAAAGGACAACTTTCCTTTGCCTAATATGGAGTTCCTTCTCAAACAAGTTACTAGGTCGGCCTCCATGTCCATGTTGGATGGTTTTTCTCTATATAACCAAGTCTTGGTGGCTGAGGAAGATAGAGAAAAGAAAACATTTATCACACCTTGGGATACATATGCATATGCTAGAATGTCCTTTGATTTGAAGAATGTTGGAGACACATTCTAGAGGGCCATGGATCATGCATTCAATGAGTTGATAGGAAAATTTATGGTAGAATATCAATATGACTTGACAGTGCACTCAAAGAAAAGGGGTGATCATATCCATCATTTGAGAAAAAAAATTGAAAGATGTAGATTATATGGTGTCTCTTTGAATCCAAATAAATGCTTGTTCATTGTGACTCAAGGAAAACTGTTGGGACATATTGTATGCAAGGAAGGGATTTACATAGATCTAGAAAAAATTAAAGAAATAAATGAGCTCAACCCCCCAAGATCCAAGAAGGGAGTCCAATTAGTTTTTGGCAAGATCAATTTTGTACGAATATTTGTTCTTGACTATGCAAGTATCGTGAAGTCGATCAATTTGTTGTTGAAAAAGGAGAAGAGGTTCGAATGGATAGCCAATACTCAAGAGGCGTTCAATAATATCAAAGGAGAAATCACCAGTGCTCCAGTCCTCTTTATTCTAGACTTTCAAAGGGATTTTATCATCTATTCATTTTCTACAGAGACAATTGTTGCATCCATTCTTAGTCAGAAGAATATCAAAGGAGAAGAACTCCCAATAAGTTTCATGAGAAAAACCCTACATGACTATGAGTTGAGCTATTCAGAATTGGAGAATCCATCTTTGGTTCTTGTAAAATTAGTAGCTCACTTTCAGACGTACGTATTGAACTCCCGTTTTATTTCTTATGTTCCCTCATCACCAATGAAGATGCTCCTGAATCAACAATTGAGAGAAGGAAAATGGGCTAAGTGGTTGGAAAAGATACAAGAATATGATATCGATATTAAACCTTTAAAAGATATCAAAGGACAAGGTTTATGTAATCTCATCGCGAATGGAGATTTAGTCGATGGAATGATTTCAATTTCAGTCAGGGAACCATTAGCTGATTTAGAATGGTACAGAGATATTATATTATACTTAAGGTCCGAGCAATTTCATGTCACCATGAAACCCAAGGAGAGAAGAACATTGAAGATGAAGGCAAATCGATACATACTTATTGTTGACATACTGTTCAAGAGAATTTATGATGGTATACTGCCGAGATGTGTTGATGAAAATCAAGCCCAAGAACTAATAAGAGAATTCCATGAGGGAATATACGGTGGACACTTTGCACCTACTGCAACCGCCCACAAGATAATAAGAGCAAGATTCTATTGGCCATCAATTTTCAAAGACTCGTATGCCACAATAATGAAATGTGTGTCATGCCAGTAGTTTTCAGGAAAAATGAAGAGATCTGCGATGCCTTTACAACCCATACTTGTAGAACAATTATTCTCCCAATGGGGACTTGATGTTGTTGGGCCAATTAATCTGAAGTCTAGCAGGGGGCATATGTACATTCTCACGACTACATATTATTTCATAAAATGGATGGAAGTGATGGCATTAAAAAGGGATTATTCAGAAGAGCTAATCAAATTCCTCAAAGATAATATTCTATCAAGATTTGGTGTCCCAAAGACTCGTATGCCACAATAATGAAATGTGTGTCATGCCAGCAGTTTTCAGGAAAAATGAAGAGATCCACGATGCCTTTACAACCCATAATTGTAGAACAACTATTCTCCCAATGGGGACTTGATGTTGTTGGGCCAATTAATTTGAAGTCTAGTAGGGGGCATATGTACATTCTCACGACTACATATTATTTCATAAAATGGATGGAAGTGGTGGCATTAAAAAGGGATTATTTAGAAGAGCTAATCAAATTCCTCAAAGATAATATTCTATCAAGATTTGGTGTCCCAAATAAATTTATCATAGACAATGGTTCGATTTTTATCAGGTCGAAGTTTACAGATTTTTGCAGAGAATATGGAATCATCATGGGTAATCATCGAATTATTATCCACAAGGTAATGGCCTTGCAGAATCCACAAACAAAACACTTGTTCATATACTAAAGAGAACTATTGAAAAGAACCAAAGGAATTGGCATTTGAAGTTGACTGATGCATTGTGGGCAAGTAGATCGACTCCAAAATACAACACTGGGATGTCCCCTTATACATTGGTTTATGGTAAGGAAGCGAAAATTCCAATTAGCCTCAAACTCAATGCATTGAATTCCATGGTTAATACAAAATATACAAAAGACACTTTACCCATCTAGAGGAGAATACATCAATTGTTGAAGTTGGAAGAAGAATGGAGAAAATCCCTGAATCAAAATTCTCAAAGGCAACAAAGTGTCAAAATATATTTGGATTAGAGCACAACTGTAAAGAATTTCCAAAAGGGAGATCTGGTGTTACTTTGGAACAAGGCCAAGGAGAAACCGTCAATGCATACAAAGTTCGAAGCACTCTGGATCGAACCATACGTCGTTGAGAAGATATTGGGTTTTAACTCCTATATTATCCAAGACATGAAGGGTAAAAGATTAATGTTTCTTGTCAATAGGAAACATTTAAAAGGTTTCTTCTCCCAAGACTTTCTCATTCTCACTGTATATAATTTTATTTTTCAGTTCTTACTCTGACTCCATAGCCCAATAGGCGGAAGCACCTAGTCATGAAAGGATCTAGATTCTTGAAAACCCACAGGGGGTTATCATCCCACAATTGGAGCCAATTGTTGAGATCAATTCCTTCTTCCAAAATTCCCCTCCCCTTTTCTATTTTCCCAACTTCTTATGTCCATTTCTTTTTCCCTCTTTTATACTTACCCAAATTCCCCTTTTCTTTTTCCCTTATATTCTTCCTTTCCAATTACTATACTTAGCCGTTTTTCCAAAACCATGGGTTCGCAGGTTGGAGAACTCATGGATCCTCATCTCGATCCACACTCTCACATCATGACTTCGATCGACCACCACATTATCCTATACTTAGCGGTTTTTGCAGTCGGGGGTTTCTGGGTTGGTGAGTTTCAAGCTTTCATATCCCGTATTCTATGATTACATTTTGTACCCAAACGATCTGCAATCTACATTTTGACCATCGAACTCCCCGAGCTCCTAAGTCTCATCTCTCTTGCATTGAGTCTGACTGACTGCGTTACAACACTTAGCGATTTGTCAACCTTCTGCAATGGTGGGTTGGTAGGTTCCTAGGTTGGAGGGTTCACAGAAATCCCAAATGCTACTTTCTCTCATCTGTCCCATAAAAATCATCATTAATAAGCCAAGGGCTCGAGGATATTTCTCATTTAAGTCACATTAAAGCACGATTTTCAAAAGATTATATTATCTCTCTCAAGCGCTCATTTCAAACATTATTAGGATTAAAAGAAATATCTCGTCAACTGATGGTAGCAACAACTCAAAAACATCTCTACAAACATACTTTGAACATTTTTGGACATGAGGACCAAGATTTCCAATGGTCTAGAGAATATTCTTACTATTCATCCCCTTCTGCTCAGAAGGAAATAATTTGGACATTTGAAATTTCTCGTGTAGGTTGTGTTCCTAAAGTTTTTGACTACAAAGAACTGGTTTCTTGGTGTGCTGAGAAGTATATACCAAGTCAGCGGATGATTCAAATACAAGACCATTCTCCCGTCTCTCTTTCTCCTCAAGTGTTCCATAAAATCATGAAACTCCCAGAGCTAACACTCACCTTCAAAGGTGAAGATTATAATGACTTCTTGAAAAAACATGACAATGGCCTGGATCTCTTACCTGAATTCTTGGAGAATCCCATGGCCATCCTTGAAGATATTACCAGATTGCATTTTAACTTGTTCAAGAACCCCTTTTAGGAAATTTCCTGGTTATTTACCAGAGTTACGGGCCAAGAAAACACTGCCAGCATTTCTTGTATGATTATTTATATCGTATATTTTACCATCACGGAGCATGCCATTTTCGATTGGGGAAAGTTTATTTCCATTGAAATCTCTTCCCAATTGTCTCAGTATAAAAAGGATAAAAAATTATTTATGTATTCTTATTTGGTTTTTGCGATAGCACATTGTTGTTAGTTTCCTAAATTGTCTATATGCAAGAAGGTGAATTGTGAATTTGACCATGTGACCTTTTGGTACCAAGCTTTATGGAGGCAGAAAGATTCACTGCATTTTTATGAATTTTTCAACAATTTTGTATCGATTCTCAAAGGATTGTTGTTTGGAAAATACACCCCAAGAATATCCACCCAAGAAAGTAAATTCTTGGATAAAAAGGGAACTTTGGAGCAAATGGAAAATTACAATATCATCAGGATTTTTGGTTCTAAGGAAAATACCTCCTTTCTTCCATGCCATATATCCGACATAATGTTTGTTATAGAAGTTGCAAGGAATAATAATTTATGGCTGCACTTTTTTCATAAGAAATGAAAAGTGCAACTCATACCTTTGTATTGGAAAATTGGGGATTTTGTATTCAGAAGTATGAACAAAATTGATGAATTTGCAAACCACTTCCACAACTTGAATCTCAAGTATGATGAAAAGACTATAGGGTTTGACCCTAACAAAATCTTTGTGGAACATATGTTAACAGTGAGTTTTAGCAATTCATTTATCCACATTGTTCTAGTAGAAGAAGAAGATAATAACATGAGCAACCCTACCCACATTATTGGCGACCTAGAGATTGTACTCAGTACAAATTAATTTTACAAACATAGAGGAAAGGGTCTCAGCGAGAAGAGTGCCCAATCCCCAACTTTTAATCTTAAAAATAAAACATCTCAGAGCAATGCTCTAGTGGCCCACCCCATCTAAAAAATTAATCAACAGTAGTTCAAGAGGAGGAGGAGACAAGAACCCCCCTCCAGGAAAAATTGAAAGCTCACATAAACTCCCTATGAGGAGGAAGAGAAAGAATATTGTACAATAGGAAGAATAACATCATGTTGAAAGTGACATCAATAACTTCTCCCTTGAATATATGGAGCTCAAGGATGACATTGAGAAAATGTTTCCTAGCATTGATCATCCAAGAGGCGCAACACACTAGAATCAGTCCTTGGAAATCATTGAGAATGAGATCTTTGATGAAGAAGAATCATTTGTGTTTCAGAGCATTGTCTTTGACAGTGAATCTAATAAATTAATTATTGAGAAGAGTGATGTGAAGAATAAAAAGGGGAAATCCCGTTCAGAGGTTAACCTAAGAAATATGCGACCTTCCCAAATTTCTAGAATCCATAAATGACGCAAACCCCCTTACCTCGAAAGGGATGCTTGACCTCCTAGTCTTGGATCGTTTGAATTTCTAAGTCGGAGTGACTCCTTGGGTCCCTACGGGCACCTGAAACTATCTTACCCACACACATAGGTTCCTCTCGCAAGTAACCATGGCTATAACCGTGGGTTTACCTCTTTGTGACTTGGACTTCGGGATATCCTGAATCCTTCCCTCAATTTTACCCGAAACACTCTTCTCCGAGGTTTCGAACTCCCGCCATGCGTCTCCTTGGATTCGTTGGCCCCACTATGGTTTGGAATTTGCGGCCTCATGAATTCTAGACCTTCCATTCGCACCCCCAACCTTATGACTCCCAAACTCCTCGATCTGTTGCCATGTTCTCTCTTATGATCAACAGTGAATATTGAATCATGAATTCAGACTTCGCGACTCGGTCTTTGTCAATTTTTCAACTTGCCGAAGCTCCGAAGTACCGAAATATTTCACAATTCTCCTCCTTGCAACTTCATCAAATCTGATGGTTTGGGATCGTTCATCTCTTTCTGAGAATGAATCTTGTTCACTAGATTTTAGTGAAGACTCCAGGGACTTCTTCCCATGAAGATTTATGTCACTCTTCCTCCTGATCTTTCCTTCTTCGATTTGTTCCTTTGAACAATCTCTTCGACCCTTAGTCAAATTCCTGGCCTGTGCACACCTTGCAACATACTTTCATCCATGCTCACTCTTTTGTGAATGACTTCGCACTCCTTGCAATTGTTCTCCAACCACTTCTATCTCTCCTGACTGAAATCATGCTATCCTTATTGAGATTTTGAGTATGAAAACTCTGTCACACACTCCTTGCAGACATTGATGCACTCCTTGCATACGTATAAGTTCCCTATCTCTTCTGAGATCTCGAGTCAAAACAGACTCGGTCACGCACTCCTTGCGGACACTATGCACACCTTGCACTCTCTCATTGAAGAGAGTGATTGAAACTTATCTACTTCTCACAATGAATCATACATTCAACAAAGCAAATGCAGTCATGGAAATAAGAACATAAATAACAGAGAATAGAAAAATAGCATAGACTCTTCCATTCATTCAGATAGACACATAACCAACACATATTTGGGACAATATATCTCTTTTATATTCATCCAATTGAAACTTGTATACATACATACATTGTTCTTCACTACTCCTTAACCTATACAAGATAGATTCATATTCTTCTCGGTTCTCCTCTCTATCCGCAACAACAACGATCATAAACAACAATTATCAACAACCTCTACTTGGAAAATATTACAAAGCTTTATACAAAGAGGTGCTCTTTGAGTCTTCCCTCCAACTGTTCTACACTATCTTAATGGAATTGAATGCTATCAACTACTTAACACTTATTACAATAAATATCGAGTCAGACAAATGAGAGTGAAAGCTCCAAATTTGTACTACGATCTTTCACATTAAAGAAAAATACATTCCCCCATCAATCTTTCGTGATGGTCCAGCCTCCGATCATTAAATTCGTTCACAACTCCAAAAATATTTGTCAGATATCACAATAATACATTGATCATTTGAAATTCAAAATATTTCAAAATGTGCGCTAGTGCGCCCAACTGTCTTCCATGCTTGTGCTTTGCTGGAAATGCTCTTGCATCATACTCCCTTGGCTGAAAAATTCAGGGACTCCTATCCATGAGCTCCTGCATCGATATTCCATGCTTATGAATCTCTACTTCATTAACCCAGATGCCATCTTCTAATGGTCGTCCTTTCCACTTCACCAAGTATTCAAAATATGTATTCCTTCTAGTTTTCTTACCAACTAGCCGATCTATGATCTTTTCCATCTGTGTCTTCTTTGCTATAGGCCTCTGTTTCTCCCACTGGATCTTTATTTGATGTTCAGACCTTTCAACTCCATCTTCCTTGTATGGATACAGGTCTATAATATTGAATATGGGTGATATACCCACATCTTCCGAAAATTCTAACTCATAAGCATTCTCGCCAAACCTCCTCAAGATTGTACATGGCCCTATATTTTTCAATTTTAGCTTATTATATGTTCCCCTCGGGAATATTTCTTTCCTCAAATGTGCTAGAACTTGATCCCCAAATTCAAATTCAAGCTTTATCCTGTGTTGATCAAATCTTCATTTGTATTCGTCGTTGCTCTTCTTCAGTTGCTCCTTGATTTGATTGTGAAGTTCTTGCATCTCTACAACGAATTCTTCAACTCCGTGCTTCTAAACTCACTTTGCTTCAGATATCTTAACTCCAAAACTCCTCTTGGATTCATGTCATACACGATTTGAAATGGACTCTTCCCAGTGATCCTGTTCACTGAATCATTATATGCAAACTCAGCTTGTGCTAGAATCTTATCCCACTGACTATGGTGTTTAGTGACCAAACCCCTCAGTAAATATCCTAGGGTTCTATTCACCACTTCAGTCTGTCTATTTGTTTGTGGATGATATGCATAACTAAAATATAGATCTGTCCCCAACTTTTTCCACAACGTTCTCCAGAAATGACCAACAAATTTGGTATCCCTGTCTGAAACTATACTCCTAGGAAATCCACGGAGTCTCACAACTTCTTTGAAAAACAAATTTTCAACATGTGTTGCATCACTGGTCTTATGAAATGGGATAAAGTGTTACATCTTTGAAAATCTATCCACCACCACAAATATGGAATCACTTCCTCTCTGTGTCCTTGGCAATCCCAACACAAAATCCATGTGTATTGCATCCCAAGGCCTCTCTGGAATAGGCAACGGTTGATACAACCCAGTGTTTTGTTTCTTCCCCTTGGAATACTAACAAATCTTACAATTGTTCACAAATTTCTTCACTTATGCTCTCATACCTAGCCAATAATATGAATTGGCTAATTGAGCAAATGTTTTGTCATGGCCGAAGTGTCCGGCTAGACCTCTGCTATGCTTTTCCTTCAACAAATTCTCCCTCATCGAGCATCTTGGTATGCACAACTAGAATCCTTTGAATAGTAATCCATCCTGGATAAGATATTCAACCCACTGGATTCTATCTCTGAGCACAAGATTTACACATGCCTCATATGCCTCTCCAAAATGTAGATCACTATGGTAAATTTCCTTAAGGTGATCAAACCCCAAGGTCTTGACTTGAAATTCTAACAGAATTAAAATCCTCCTACTCAATGCATCCACAACCTTGTTAGCATTTCCAGAAATATGTTTAATGAAAAAAGTGAAACTTTGCATAAACTCTATCCATTTGGCATGTTTCGGGTTTAACTTCTCCTATCTGGTTATGAATTGCAAAGCATGATTATTGTTGTACAAAATAAACTCTTTCGGTACAATATAATATCTCCACTTCTTCAATGCTTGAATTATGGCGTAGAACTCTTTTTCATATGTGGAGTACTTCTTTTTGGCTTCATTCAGCTTCTCACTGAAATATGCAACATGTTTGTTGTCTTGACTTAAGACCGCTCCAATTGCAACTCCACTCACATCGCATCTTACCTGAAATGTTTTTTCGAAATCCGGCAAAACCAAAATCAGTTGTTCAATTATATTCTCCTTCAATATGTTGAAGCTCCTCTCAACCTCTTCTATCCATTTGAAAGACTTGTGTCTTTTCTTCACTGTATCCATCATCTAAGCACTAATCCCGCTAAAATTTCTCATGAAATTCCAATAAAATCTTGCTAATCCATGGAAGCTTCTTACCTCAAAGATATTATTTGGTGATGACCATTCTCTGATTTCTTTCACCTTTTCGAGATCCATCTTCAAATCATTTGAAGAAATCACAAAACCCAAATATATGAGTTGTGTCTTCAAGAAAGAGGACTTTTTCAGATTGATTAACAAATTCTCTTGTTGCAGCCTCCTCATTACCAATGCTAAATGTCTCAAGTGCTCCTCTTTACTCTTGCTAAACACCAATATATCATCTAGATACACAATCACAAACTTACAAATGAAATCCTTTAGCACTTCATCATCAGTCTCATAAAAGTACTCGGGGCATTTGTTAAGCCAAACGGCATAACAAGCCATTCATATAACCCCTCATTCGTCTTGAATGTTGTTTTTCACTCATTACCTTCTCTCATCCTGATCTGGTGATATCCACTCTTCAAATCTATTTTTGAAAAATAATTGGCCCCACTCAGGAAATCCATCAAGTCATCCAACCTTGGAAATGGAAATTTGTATCTGATGGTGATCTTATTTATGGCTCTCAAGTCTGTACACATTCTCCATCCTCCATCCTTCTTTGGACTTAATACAGTCGGTACTGCACATGGACTCAAGATTTCTTTGACCAATCCTTTGTCTAAAAAATCTTGAACCTGTCTCTTTACCTCCTCATTCTCTTGAGGTTTCAACCTGTACACTGCTTTATTTGGTAGGATTTCTCCTGGTATCAATTCAATATGATGGCTGATGCTTCTGATAGGTGGCAATGAGTTTGGCAACGCATCCACTACAATATCACCAAAATTCTCTAACAACTTATGAAATTCTTCAGGAAAATCCTCCAATGAAGTACTGGTAAGGATAACCCTTGGTTTCCTCACTACAAAAAACTGCATCTCTTGTTCCTTCTTTACTTCATTCAGGAGTTCCTTCCCACTCATGAGAAGTATGCTCGCGCTAGCTTCAATTTTCACCTTCTTTTCTTTAATTGGCAACAACATGTGTGTCCTACCATTCTTCTCTAATGTGTATGTATTCATCCTCCCATCATGAATAACATTTATGTCATACTGCCAAGGTCTTCCAAACAAAACATGACATACATTGATAGGAATCACATCACATATAATCTCATCCCTATATCCTCCTATTTTGAAATTAACCAAGCATTGTTGAGTGAATGTTACCTGATGACCTTTCTACAACCATGAGACCTTATATGATGTCGGATGTGCATTCGTCTCCAACTCTATATTCTCCACCATCTCCATGGATACTAAGTTGTCAGTGCTACCTTTGTCAATTATCACCTTGCAAACTCTGCCCTTTGTTTTGCAAGTTGTCCTGAACAAATTGTTTCTTTGTACTGGTTTTTCAATCTCTGGCTCTTGCTTCAAAAGAACCCTCTTCATCATTAAGGACCTTTCATCCTATGCACCTTCTATCACAACATCTCGCTTCCATGCTTATGAGATGTGAGATTCACCTCCTTTCTTTCTCTCGAGACAATCCCAAGACATATGTCATGTTTTCCCGCAGGCATAACATCTCACTTATCCTCCTCTGCCTCTTCCTCTTCCTCTGGGAAAAGAACTTCTACCACCACTCTGCCTTCCTCAATAACTTCCTCCTCTCTTAGAGTGACTATGTGGTTTCTCCGCCTCGTACTTGGGCTTCTATGCTTTATCTTGGGAAACTTCCTTGCCTCTTTTCAAGCTTCGACCTATGTTATGTTGACTCTGCTTCCTAACCAACTTTTCTTCTGCTTTCAGCGCCATTTGATATGCATCCTCTATAGTCCTGACTATCGCCATGCTTATTTCATCTTGGATATCGTACCTCAAGCCATTAATGTATCTGGAAAATTTCTCTTTGTCTCTCTCCCTCTGTCCAACTCTAATGTTCAACTTATAGAACTCTTCTATGTACTCCTTCACAGTCAATCTCCTCTATCTCAGGTTCTGTATCCTCCTAAACAAATTTATCTGGTAATCCTTGGGCATGAATTTCACCTTCAACTTGGCTACCATTCAATCCCAACTCTTGATCTTTTGCTTTCCTTTGCTCCTTTTGTCGGCCTACATCCTCTATAAAAAAATGCAAGGGGATTTACATCCTCGTGAGGTTGTCATTTCGGTCCTAACAGATTCAAGAGTCAACAATATTACATCATGTGATTCTAGCTATTCCAAACCAATCACTATGTCATAAGACCCTAAGATCATGACATAAGGTCTACCTTTATTACAAAATTTCCCAAGTTAATACTACAATCAATAATATTTTCCCCGCTGTTAAGCTCTTACTCTGCTATGAGGGACTTCTGAACTGCATCCTACAATGTCAGAGACATCAAGATCCTCACCTTCACATGAATGTTGAAGTTAAGGCCGGTCACAAACTTGTTGACCTTTAAATTCTCCATGTTCAGATGTGGAGCATACCTAAGCGACTCCATGAACTTGGCCTCATACTCTAGACCACCTAGCCATAAGTCATTCAACTCATTAAGATGATGCTCAATGAATTATTCAGACAAAAAACTCTTCCAGAACCGTTCCTCAAATGACTCCCATGACATGTCTTCGTCAACCATGTTTAGTTGAGGTAGGAGTGTCTTCAACCAAAGTAGAGTGCTCTCGTTCAATTGAAATATTTTCATGTAGACCTTCATGTTGGAGGTGTAATCATGAAGTGTGCAGCACATCGCCATGTTATCCAACCATGCCTTGATGGCTAAGCCATCCATGGAACCCATGAGCTCGAGAACTTAGCTTTCTCGAGTTCCCTGAGTACACTATTTCTTTTCACTAGAGGGTGTTGTGAATCCTCATTGGGTACAAACATCCTACCCTCATCTTGATCAAGACGATTGATCAAAGCCTCTAACATCCTCTGAAAGGATGTCATCATACTTACCACATCTCCCACAACAACCTGATCCTCCTCAGCAGTCTACTCATACCCCTGAGGGTTAGATCCCTCTGGCATGAATATACTCGGAGGAGGCATACCTCGTCGTCCCACACCATGACACCTACTCATCCTATGTCTTCTAACCATGATTATCGACATGGACAATTCCAAAATTTATTAGTGATATATCTATAATCATTTAATTTATCATAATGGAAGGTGTAACGATCCAATGTCGCATGGTTGAACCGGCTCTGATACCATATGTAATGTCCCCTCTGTTATGACATCAAATAAGTGAGTATAGTAGAGGTAAATATTTTTATTTTTTTTAAAACACCTATTAGGACATGAAGTGATATGAGACACAACATACATTAATAACTACACATTAAATCTCATCACATCACCACACAATCAATAATATGAATACAACATCATTATTATTCAAGATCAACCATATCACATAAAGATAACATAAGGTAGTTATTTTCCCAACCTATCCTACAAGGCTAGGACCTCCAAGACACATAATCAACACTCAAGTCTAGGATTCATCCGACTGGTTTTGACCATTTAAGGCCTTAGGACTGTGGATTGTTCTGAAGAATAAGAAGATATCTAGTTCCCTTAACCACAATCATACTCCAAATTTCGTGACTAAATGAACAACGATACCCATCATAAATTCTTTAAACACAAATTATAATCTGCCACGATTAAACAATCATTTAAGCATCATCCACGTGAATCGAACAAGAACATCTTATATAATTTACCATGAAGCATAAAAAGAAATTCCACTTAACATGCATGTGATGAATCCACATATTTTTTTCTTTATCCAGAAATTGCTAAACTTTTCATACCATAAACATACTAATGTTAAAGGAAAATAATCAATTTGTTTCAAGTTAGACTCACAAATTTCGTTTAATTCAACCTCTAATCACACTGTCAACAAGAATACCTGATTAGTGAAAAGAAAAGTCTAAATTCCAAAAATATAAAACAATCATATTATGCATACCTAACACGATTACATAATCTCTATCATGGATTTATGCAATTAAACTCTTATTTATCTCCATTGTAAGTTGTCTTATTTCAATTGCATCATTATCATATAACACTTGTTGAAGTCGTCAATATCATAGGCACAAAAAATCCTTCAATACAACTTACTCCCCATTTATGTCTCACTCTAAAAACCATCCTTAAGTTTAATTTTAAAACTCTTAAGGAGAATCACAATATCCCTTAAATCTTATCTCTAAATGTTGAACTAACGTAAGGTTGTCTAACCCTACCATGAAACAAGTTAGCTGGTACTTAGGGTAGCTTATGTTATACCCAGAATTTGTTGGAGTTACCACTTCACTCTACCAAAATGGGAAGATATGAAATACTAAAAAAATTCTTGATCTCAGGTTATCAATTCAAGGTAGCGAAACAAAAATAAAAACAAGGAATGTAATTTGGCAGCACTAAAGAAATCCCAAATTTCAATTTGTAAATTAATTTGGAAGAGAAAAATTAATTTCTAAATCCCGTTCGTAATTTAAAATGACAGAGTACAAGAATACACACACACACACACACACACTTTTTTTTTAAATACTTTACAGTTTAGGACCTATCTTCTAGCATTCTATTCTTTGATTTTATCAACACAACAATCTTAACTCTGAGTTAAGCTTCTAGTTTGGTATAAAACTTCAACATCGACTATACCAAGTTCTAGTTCACACCTATGTTTATCTTATTAAACAATGTTCTTCTAGCATTCTATTCTTTGATTTTATCAACACAACAATCTTAACTCAGAGTTAAGCTTCTAGTTTGGTATAAAACTTCAACATCGACTATACCAAGTTCTAGTTCACACCTATGTTTATCTGATTAAACAATGTTCAACGAAACTCCAAACATAATTGTAACTAAATCCACCACACCACCAAAAATTATTTCCCACATTTACAAACTATAATTATGGTAAACATAATGAATCCATATTCGATATTAATAATAAATTCTAAAGAAATCAATACAAACTTTAACTTCATTTTCAATTTAAATTACAAAGATCAAAAGGTTCCTAAATTTTCAGGATTCAATAACATTTCAAGACATGCAAAAATTGGATTTCGGAGTGCACTTATATTTATAGTGACCAACGGATTCTGATCTGCAATATTGTAAATTGATTACAGTGACTAACAGATTCCACTTTCCAGGGTTGCATTAGCTACTGGAGACAAAATGAATCCTAACAGGGTCTGCGATTTTAATTTGGCAGCAAATCAATAGAAGCGTTGTATACACAACATGCATAACATAAACAAAAAAAGATAGTTTGATACCTAGGAGTTGAATATATTCTGAAAGGACGTACTCTTATGAATCCTTCTTCTTCCTAAGGTCTATCTGTTTTTGTCAGTCATTGATTCTGAAATTTGAATCTTCTCGGTGGAGGAGTGTCCTTGTAATTTTCTTTGTAGACCTTCCTATCCCCTTTGATTGTTTCTGCATAGATTTTTGAATATGTTTCTTGTTTTGTTGTTTTGGAGCTTGATCCCTTTTCTCTCTAATTGTATCCAAGCCTGGACTTGTCATGATGAGGTTTTTGACTGCTGATAATGTCATACAAAACTTTTGAGTTGTTCTGCATATTTTTCTTTTAAAGATCCTTTCTTAATGTGACAATTTATTCTTCCAAATTTCCAATGATCTTGTCTCTTCCTTCTAGTTGTTCTTTGAGTGCTTCTTCAATTCTTTTATCTTCTTCAATTTGAACCTTCAAATTTGTGATCATTTGTTCTAGTTCCTGAGTGTCTTCTTTCTTTTCTAGTTCCGCTTGTAGTTTCTTGTTTTTCTTATTTTCTCTTTTGATAACTTCTATGGCACACAACAATTATTCTCAGTAGTCAACTTTTCTCTCTTCATATTCTTCTTCGGCCTCTTCATATTCTTCTTAAGAGTTTTCTTTATTAGAGTCTTCTACTGCCATGAATAGAACTCTTTATGTCTCACTATCACTCACTTCATCTTCATCTAATGATGATATGTCTTCTTTGGTGCATAAGCTTTTCTTGAAAACTTTCTTTGTGGTTATTTTTCCTTTATATGTGTTTTTGCTATTTGAGTAACCTTCATCGTTTCTCTTTTTCTTATGAGGAAATTTGTTATCAAAATTACCAATACCATCACAATTAAAACAAATCAAACGAAGCTTACCTATATACCTATCGTTGGTTCCCTTGTTCAATCTTCTAACAAAGTTGGTCACTTCTTCATCATCTTCCGAGATGTCACTGTTGTTTCTATGTTCTTTTTCTTTTTGCTTTCCCTTTTGATTTGACCTTTTAGATGCTTTGAAGGTTGCTTCTTTTATATCTGGATTTTCCTGTTCAGTTCTCATTTCATATGCTATGAATATTCCATGTAGTTTGTCCATGCTTATTGAGTTTAGATATGCTCTTTCTTCTAGTGTTGATATCTTAGGGTCAAATCTCATAGGAAGAGATCTTAGTACCTTTTGAACAATTACATATTCTTTGATTTATTCTCCAAATCCCAAGATTGCATTTATTGTTTCATCGACTCGTAAAAATTAAGCTACAATATTCTCATCTTCCTTCATCTTTAGTTGTTCGAACTGACCACTTTAAGTTTGAAGCTTTGTTGCTTTGACTTTTGAACCTCTTTCATAAATATTTCGAAGTTTGTCCCAAATCACTTTAACGGATTTACAATGTGCAACTTTGGTGAACACCTATTCTCCAAGACCATTCAGAAGTGAATTTGTTGCTTTGGAATTTTTTTGACCGAGTTTCACTGCTTTGTCATTTGTCGACGGAACTGCTGGTGCTGTGTGTCCATCTACAATTGATTACCAAATTTCAAATCCATGTTCCTCTATATATGTCTTCATCCTTATGCTCCAAAATGCATACTTATGTCCATCAAACTATGGTATTCCATTTTTATACATGTTGTTTCTCTCCATGATCTACCTTTTAGTGGTTAAACTGATTTCTGAAGGAACCTGCTCTGATACCAATTGTTTGATTACTTAGAGCAAGGGTGAATCAGTAATAGAGCAATCTAATCGTTTTTAACCATATAATGCAAGTGTTATATCAATGTAGCATTATCATCCAATATTTGCATAGTAAATAAACAATGAACAAATAAACAAGCATACACATACACAGTACACCAGTGTTTTTATGTGAAAACCCAAAGCGGGAGAAAACCACATAATTTTTTTTCTTATATTTCTTGAAGAATTACATTCATTGGAAGCACCAAATTCCTTTGTTTTTCAGCTGCAACTGGAAGGAGGCTCCAACCCCCTAGTTTCTCAGGCTACAACCTGAGGGAAGCTCCAACTCCCCAATTCTCTGGCTACATCCAGAAGGAGGATACAAATCCCTATGTTCTCTGGCTACAACCGAAAGGTGGCTACAACCACATTTCCTTGCCCCGTCCAACCACCCTGAAATATAAGTAGATTGATGGAACCATTTTCACACTATCACTGTGAGATATGCTGTTGTAAACCTATACCAATCAACCTACACCAAACAACCTATACCAATAACCTAAACCATGCATCAAATTGTACCTCAATATGTAATGAACATGTACATCAACCATGCACCAACATGTACCTCAACCTCCAAACCTTCCTTAACTTTAACAACAAAAGACTAACATTTTCATCAAACTTTACTTTAGTCTCACATGACTAGTTTTGGATTAGTCAACAACCCTAACTTGAAATAATTATAACTATGTACCTGTAATGAATAAATATATGAAAATAATACACAATGTTCTTCAGTGTATTTTATGCAATTCCTCTAGGTGTCACTACTTAGAACCTCTCAGAAAAGAAGTTATAGCAAAAATGGCATACCTTGTTGAATTTTGGCTTATTCTAGAGAGCGAACTTGTAGAGTATGCCCCACATGGAATATTTGTTGTATGGATCTGAAATGTTTACACATAATACTACAGACTGTACTATAACCAACACATTTTGTCTTACTGAATTTGGATCTGTTATGAAGAAGTTATGATGTTTTTACCCGAAACACATGTTTTAGACTAGTTTAAGGACTAGCCACAAACCCTATTTTCCACAGAGTGTAACTTCAAAAATACAACGAACCACAAGTTGAAATTTTTACCACAACTACTTGGATATGTTTCCTCAATGGCCTCCCAATGTTACAGTCTAAATCATTCTATAAAATAAATTATTGTGAAAATGGTGAGATTACATGTAAATAACATACCTTAGAAAGCATCATCAAAAGAATTTATCCTCCCTTGAATTTTGGTCTTCTTTACTTCACCTTCCCTCTGAAATTTGGCTTAGATATCCGTTGGTTACCTCAGTCACATGTAGATATTCAATATGCTCAAGTGTAATTGAAATGAGAGAGCCTTGCCTCTTATTTATACTTTCATGTAGCTTCCTTAGAAACATCTTCTAGACCACTTTGTCCACATATCCAATAGCCACTTGACTACTTAACCCATTTTCATCATTTTAAGGTTAACCTTATTATAACCACTTTCCATAATTAGAAAGTTCTTTATTTACTTTATTATTTAAATAATCCTCCTTGATTTTGTCACTTCACTTTATTATTTAAATAATCATTTTTTACTTTGTCACTTCACTTTGTTATTTAAATAATCATCTTTGAATGTGTTATTACTTAAATAATCCACCTTGACTTTGTCACTTCACTTTATTAATTAAATAATTTATTTTTTGCAAGCACTTTAACTTGTTTAACCTTTTGGGACTTCAAGCCAACATATGAGAGTCCTCCAACTTCGCAAGGCCATAAATCTCAAACCGTGAGGAGTTATGTGACATTGCACATACCACTAGAAATGGCATGACATGTACTATCCATCTAGAATAGTATCACCTACAAATATATCAAAACTCATACCATTATACATCAAACAAACTTGGTTCCATTACCCAAACCTTTGTGCTACTGGAATTCGCTACCAGACTTGCTTCAAAGGTTGAAATCAATGACAACCAACCCAATTAATCAACAAATGCACATGTTTGAGAGTTGTCTTGGTGATTGATCTTGGTGAGTAGATCTGATTTGGTTGATAATATTGATTTGATGGGTTGTTTTGATAGGTTGTTTGGACAAGTTGTTGTGACATGTTATTTGTACAGGTTTGGTGCATGGTTGATGCACGTGTTCATGGTACAGGTTGAAGTACAGGCTGGTGCATGGTTGATGCTCTTGTTTATGGTACAAGTTTATTACAGGTTGATGCATGGTTCAGGTTATTGGTATAGGTTGTTTGGTGCAGGTTGATTGGTATAGGTTTACAACAGTATATCTCACAGTGATAGTGTGGCAATGGTTCCATCATTCTAATTATACGTCAGGGCGGATGGACGAGGCAAGGAAAGGTGGTTGTAGCCACCTTCCGGTTGTAGCCGAAGAACATAGGGGGTTTTAGCCTCCTTCTTGTTGTAGCCATAGAATTGGGGAGTTGGAGCTTCCCTTAGGTTATAGCCTAATAAACTAGGGGGTTGGAGCCTCCTTCCAGTCACAACTGGAAAACAAAGGAAGTTGGTGCTTCCAATGAATGTAATTCTTAAAGAAATATAAGAAAAAACATTATGTGGTTTTTTCCCTCTTTGGGTTTCCACGTAAAAACATTGGTGTACTGTGTATGTGTATGATTGATCATTTGTTTATTGTTTATTTACTCTGCAACTATTGGAAGATAATGCTACATTGATACAACACTTGCATATTTTGGTTAAAAAGGATTGAATTTATCTATTACGGATTCACCCCCCCTCTCAGTAATCCAACAAATTCTACAACGATCAATAAAAACTTTTACTTCGTTTTCAATTTAAATTACAAAGATCAGGAGATTCCTAAATTTTCGGTATTCAATAACATTTCAAGACATGCAAAAAATGGATTCTAGAGCGCAGTAATATTTATAGTGACCAATGAAGTCTGATCTCCAATATTGTAAATTGATTACAATGACTAACAGATTCCACTTTCCATAATTGCATTAGTTACTAAAGACAAAACGAATCCTAACAGGGTCTGCTATTTTAATTTGGCAACGACTATATAGAAGCGTTGTATTTACGGAAATGGCGTGGCAAACTAAGAACATTACGAAATTGTAGTTTCATATTTAATAGAAGATCTAAAAGACTCATAGGATTCTAAAACACGATTGCAATTAAGTTTTACATATCAACAAAATATTAAGTTCGAAATGACAAGAGATCAGCAAAATCATAAGAGTTCTAAATTCAAAATTTACAGATGAATTGTACAAGACAAATTCGAAGGTCAAAATTGGATTGCTTATAATCTCATCACAACTTAACAAGGTTAAAATTTTATAAATTCAAAACTTGATAACAACCCGAACTTCAATTCCAAAGCTGCAACTATAATTCATAGTGTCCATGACAAATTTCTAAATCGTAAGCTGCATAACTATTTGGCAGTGATCAATAATTCTAAACACAGGGGCTATAATTTGATTTGGCAACGTATAAAATAAAATTAGTTCTATGGATTCCAACTAAATGAGCAATGATCATCCGAAAATGAACTCAGGAACTGCAAAATAATTTGGCAGTGTTTAGGTAATTTGTTAATTTAAGTTTGTAAAATGATTTGGCAACGAACCATATAAAATTATAAACCTTGCAATAAAATAGTTTTACAGTGACCCTATGATTCTATACATTCTCATATTTAATAACTTGATAATAACCATATGAATTCCCAATTCGGGATTGGAAAAAATTTACTATGATCATAACATGTTCGAGAAACTAGAATTGCAAATAACTTTTCAATACTAATTTGGAATGCAAAATTTTTACCACCACTATCCAAATTCCTAAATTCTCTTATTTGCGTATGAATTAATAGCACCCAATGCATTGCTAAAAATTCAAGTACCGTAATTTAATTTTTTCAGTGAGTCTACCAATTTATTCCTAGAAATTCAATTAATTATACATTGACCATATGAAAATCTACACATTTGTATGGGTAGTTAATTTGCAACGACGATATGAACTTAAAATTTCTTAAATGCAAACCATTGATGGTGACCAAGAAAAATTTGCATTCTGGGTAAGTAAATTAATTTAGCATAAAATATATAAATTCTTAATTCTTAATTTGTAACTCATCTGGAAGTGAACAAGAAAATCGAAGTTCTAGGTTGTAGTTTTATTTTTAGAATACAGGAACTGCAATTCAATTGGCAACACTTTTAACAATTCAATTTCCATAATTTGTTATTAATTTTTGTAGTGACTATATCAAAATTCTAAATCCCATAATGACCTCATGGTTTTACAACAACTATAAAAATCTTGATATACAATTTAATCTTGCTACAATAAAAATTCATAACTAAAATATCGGAACAAATGAAGATGGAGAATTGATGATGTTCATCAACGAATTACTCTCCTTCCTTGCTCCTGCTTGCTAATCACAGAGACTTCACCAGTACCTCCCAACCAATGCTAGGGATACTCTTCTTCCCCCTTAGCCCCCCCAAGCCACAAAGGGACCACACACAAGAAACCAACAAACAATAGCTCCAAGGCTTGCCTTGCAAGGTAGAGCTTCCACTCTTTCTACAAGCTTGGTATCCTAACTCTCCCAAGTAAAACACAATCAAAACAAATTTGGAATCATAATAATGCCATCCCAAGTGAGATATCATTGTCCCTTCTATCCCATTTGTTTTATATAAATATACCAAATGACACATGTCCTCATGCACAATTAATTATCTTTTTAATTAATTTAATTAGTAATATTCACCCACACACTTGTCACACTCTCCCCAAGTTGCACAAGTAATTACCATTTTTATTTTATTTAAAAAAACAATTTCTGACACATTCCCCATTGTGTTCCTATTTTTTCTCTTAGTTATCCCTTTATTCCCCAATTTTCATTCATTGAGTGTCTCATAACTAGATCTTACTTAGAGTTGCATTAGGAGTTTTCTTCTAGTTAGACTAGTGGTAGGTTAACTCAAGATTCTTTTCCATGTGTACTCCTATTCTCTCATATTATAATTTATTCTATTTTTTAAAAATCCAATTTATTAATTCCATGCACACATGTGCATTTTATCCAATCTTTAGATTTTTATTGACATTTTTCCTAGAATTTGATTTATCTCAACTCTTTTAATTTATTTAATATTCTTAATTAGTCCCTAAATTAAACTTAGACTTAGGCTTAGTATTATACTTGGGATTATACTTTTGTTGGGATTTAATTAATAATTTATCATTTAATTAATTATTTTATTCCAACAACGTCTAATCATTTCAATGTTTTCTAGGCCACCTAGATTTATTGACTCAAGTTTTTAATTATGCGACGTGCTCTTCAAGACACACCTTTGTGATCCAAGGGTGCCACTTGTCTTTGACTGGTTTTGGAATTTATTCCTACCCTTGGATTCAACACTCCACTTAGTCGACCTTGTGAGAGACCAAGGGATTCAAAGGAATAAGGATTCCACCTTATTGTGCGCCCCTTAGAAATCTTTGTGAGTGACTGTCTCAGTCCGCCCTCACGACATCGTGAACCTCTCAAACTAGGTAATCATTGAACTACCATTCGGCCATGGCGGGAGTGCTAGTAGGTTATGACAAGGACACTGCCACACCTCTCCCTCAATGGATGGTTTCTATGCATGGCCCCTCTACTCCTTATGTGAGTCGGATTGGCAAGCATCGTCAAGCCTACATCCACTGACAAAAACACTGTCAATATTCCCTATACATAAATCATACTAAAATCAATCGTATATCACATGTGCATAAAACAAAATACTAAAAAAATACAATCCACTCCCTGACTCAATCCGGAGTCCAAGGAAGTTTCATCGATTCCATCAGCATCCATAACCTATCATGTGCCCTACACACTCAGGAAAACTCGTCAATAGCATCTACCAATATATATATATATATATATATATATATATATATATATGTCACAACACATCATCATCATCATCATCATATATAACCCACAATCAGAACGAAGTCATAATATACCATAATTTGATCACTTGCATGCAAGTGTCCTCAAAGAATATGTCAATAAAGGTGTGCTTAGTAGAGCGGGATGTTACATTTTTCTATCAGGGTTTTAATGAGCCTTTCAATATCTAATAGTCATAATTAAGGAGGCATGACTTCATCTACTAAATCCTTGAAAAATCTTAGTGAATGAATAGTAGATCTAGGAGAAAAAAATTGAATAGGTAAACCAAGTATCCAATAATAATAAGTATGGACTTTCTCTTTAATAGAAGAATAACATGGGATTCACCTAGATTGTGTTTTAATTGCCAAAAAATAAGCATACAACATTAAAACACAAGTCTTTTTTTCTCACAATAAAACATAGGAAATTTTGTGTTCAAACATAAGATCTAAAGTTCGTTGTAGCAGGGGTGGTATAGTATTACAACAGTCACAACTCAAATGAATCTATGAGAAGAAGAAGAATCAATGGAAACACAAAAAAATAGATTACAAGAAAAGACATAATTTAGCAAAATCAAATCTCAGAATCTCCTCAATTATGGAAAATATTTTTATTGAAAGACTTCTATTACATTCCAAATAAAAAATCCCCTCAGGTTGTTATCCCCCTTTCGGGTCCCCCCCAGTCCCCCCTTAAAATCATCCAATATATATATATAATATTACAATTATATCCAAAAGAGAAGGATCGACAACCTCCTAAACCGAGTTTAGAATGACAGTGACAATAAATCAGGATCTTGATAAGATCTGAATAACTATTAGATCCTATTTTTGCTACAAATAATATGGAGTATATCTCTAACAATATTTAAGTATTTGGGTTTTGGCTAGCATATTTCTTGATGTTTATCACTAGACACATGTAACGTATGCTCTATTTATGAAAATTTGCCACATGTTATTTTACCCTTTGAGAAGGCTTTATTTCTATTAGTTTACCAATTGTTTTATTTATGCACAAAACTTAACCATTCTCCACCTGGATAGTTGATCTTAACATTGATGAGAATACTTTAGGTGTTGATATTTCTGTGTTCTACAAAAAATATATTAACTAGATAAAGACAACTTGATCCCATAATTTTTTAGGTCACTTCATCAACATGTGCTTTGATGTTTGAATGCTCGGTCTTAATCCCACATACAACATGAAATAAAGTTTGTGAAACTTTGTATACAAATTGTCAATGCTTCTCGTTGACGCGTTGTGCAATACATATTTCTCCTTGTGGGTTTCCTCCTTGGTGCTTTATGTGGGTGCTATCCTTGGTATTTAGTAATGCACTTTGAGACTTGGCAAGCTAGCTCTCTGTTGTATGCTTGGAGATTGGGCGTGGCGATTTATAATCCCTAAATAAATTTTACAAAATCAGACCAATCAATTAATTGTCGCACAAGTTGAAAAAGTAGTTTTTGAAAGTGGTTTTACAAGTTGCATGGTGCCCTGATCTTTTGACATGTTGCTCAGGTGGTATTCCTTATGAAGTCACCGCACACTGCGGCCTTTCCATTAAATCTCATTCATATTTGAAATGTGTGATCCATCGATATTTATAGCCATTTGATGCGATCCTTTGGATCTCTGTCATCATATTTATTTTCCATGGGACTTTATCCCACATCCAACACCAATTAAAAGTTATAATAGTTTATATATGATAATGTATGGGAGTTGTTACAACACATAGAGAACAATGTTTAAGACTTGGGTCGTGGCTTAGATGGGCTTCATATTTGGATAGGTCAAGTGTTTATATGAATTGATTAAGGAATTACATATTGGGTTAAAGGCCCGACATTTTTATTTAAATAAAATTATAACTAAAAATCATTTATAATAATATAAATTATTCTAAAATAATAATTTTATTTTCTAATTAAGACACACTCAAAACAAGGTCAATGGGTGATTATAATTGAAAATAAAGAAGGAACTAGTCTGACCATGACTTATATAAACATATATTGAGAAATAAACCCAATTGAAGGTTTGAAAAAATGACAAACTTGGTACTTTTAAGCATAATCAAATTGACAAGGGAATTTCAAACCAAGGAAAATTATGATACTTCATCAGATTGATAATTTTGAGATCACTGATGACTTAGAATTAGAGCTTTGAGGTGGCGGGTAATTAGTGTATTTTGCACAAAATGAAACAAGGAGTTGTGTTATGCTTTGACGTGTGTATCAAATCTGAGAGCTAAACCCTAGGTAAAGTAAGAGTTGTAAGTCATAAATTGTGTTAAAGATCGTGGTAAAGAATGACGAGCAGTTCAAGAATAGAGATAGAAAAATTCAATGGCTATAATTTTGAGCTTTGGAAGCTTAAAATGGAATATCTTCTTGTAGATCGAGAACAATGGACATGGTCTATCCATGTACCCATCTGACAAGAATGTCGACGGAAGAATGGGAGAAACTCGAAAGAATAGCAAGAAGTATGATTTGGCTGTCTTGCAAATTCGATACTGTTGAATGTCTCAAGTGAAGATTCAACCAAGAAAATGTGGGACAATCTCGGAAGCTTATACCAGTCAAAATATTTGGTAAATAAGTTGTTTCTCATAAACAAATTGTATCTTCTAAGAATGAGTGATGGAAGTTCAGTGACTGGTCATTTAAATGCGTTAAATACTGTTTTAGGCTAATTATCATATGTGGATATTAAAATCACTGAGGAGGAGAAGTGTATAAGCCTATTATGTTCTTTTCCAGACTCCTGGGATAGCTTAGTCATGGCTATAAGGAGTAATACAACCACACTAATTCTAGAAGACATGGTTTCTTCTCTACTTATCAAAATAAATGAGAAGAAAGAACATGGAAGGATCGACCAAAGATGCTTTAGTGGTGAGAGGTTGACCGGTTGAAAGAGATAAAGGAAAATTCTCTTGTAGAAAGTCTAAGTCGAAGGGTAGATCTAAATCGATGGTTCAGTCGATAAGAGGATGTTGGAAATGCGATAAAGTTGGGCATTACAAAAATGACTGTAAAACGAGGGTGATGGAAGTCAGTACAGGATCCTACGAGAAGCAGTCGACTGAGAGAAAGATGACCTTGGATAACGGAGGTGATGTGTACCTGTCATCGACCAGTACATAGTTGGATCAAGGTGTTTGGTTGATCGACTCAGGAGAATCTTATCATATGACACCATATAGAGAATGGTTATGGGAGTATGAATGATATGATGGAGGTGATGTGTTCTTAGGGGACGACTCGACAACCAAAATTGTCAGACGAGGAAGAGTTCGACTAATACTGTATTATGGGAGGAAAATAACCCTTCTAGGTGTGATGCACATTCCAGATCTGGGAAAGAAACCTGATATCTGTTAGTAAGATGAGTGATGTTGGAGTGCACACTCTATTTCAGAAGGATTCATGCAAAATGGTCTGAGGTGTGATGGATTTAATGAAAGGAGTTCAGATTGGAACCATGTACAATCTTTTAGGGAATGTCGAATCGAATAGATGCAACAAAATCGTTGCTCCTGAAGTCAACTTGACTTCGAATCAACTCGACTCTAATCAGGCCGAGTCTATATAAATCAACTCGACAATTCATCGTGAAGTCGACTCGGCCATGCTATGGCACAAGAGGATGGGACACATTAGAGAAAAAGGACTCCGATCTATGCACAACAAAGGTATGTTCGATGGTTTTCCTGAATGCGGTTTAGAAGTTGACTTTTTTGAACATTGCATATATGGAAAACAAAGTTGGGTGAGGTTCCCATCTAGAGTGATAAGGGAAAATGGGATTCTAGAATTGGTGCATAGTGATGTGTTTGTCCCGATTACAGTGCATTCACTTGGTGGATCCCTTTATTATGTCTCCTTAATAGATTATTTTTCTAGGAAGACATGGATATATTTCCCGAGGAATAAATCAGAGGTTTTCGAGAAATTTAAAGAGTTTAAAGATCTTGTAGAAAACCAGACAAATAAGAAGATTAAGGTGTTGAAAATTGACAGCGGTGGTGAATTATGTGGAAAATAATTTGATCAATTATGTAAGCAGTGTGGCATAGCATTCCAAACTACCACACCATATACCCCATATAAAAATGGAGTTTTCGAGAGAATGAACAAAACGTTGATGGACAAGGCAAGGAGCATGCTTAGTGGTGTTGGTTTCACACAAGAATTCTAGGTGAAGGTGGTCGACACTGCAATATATCTAGTGAATATGTCTCCTTCGTTGGCGATAGTCGACACGACTGCAAATGAGGTATGGTTGCCTTCAGTTTCACATCTCAAATTATTTGGTTGTGATTCATTTGTGCATGTTCCCAAGGAAAAGAGGAGCAGCTAGACAAGAAGGAAGTCAAATGTATTTTCATTGGGTACAAAGAAGGAATGAAAAGATATAATCTTTGGGATCCTGCATCAAGGAGAACAATGTACAATCGATATGTGGCCTTCGAAGAAGTCAGAGGTAAGTCTGAGCATGAAGAAATTGTTCAGATCGAGAATAATCCTGAGACGGTATGATTTGAATTGAGGAAGGAAGAAGATGATTCAGATGAGTTGACTAAATCAGAGGAAGAGGTGGAACAACAAACTCTGGTGGTAAGGAGTTCAGAAAGTGTAAGAAAACCAGTTGAAAGGTTTATTTCACTCGACTTCCATTCCACATTCATGTTAACTTACATCGACAATGAGTCCAAGTTGGTCGGTGAGGAAGTAGACTCGGAAGAGTGTAAGCTCTGGAAGGACGCCATGATCGAAGAGATGGAATCCTTGCACAAGAATGAGACATGGGATTTAGTGAAGTTTCCTAGTGGAACAAATCCCATCGGTAGAAAATGGTTATTCAAGAAAAAGATGAATGTTGTTGGACAAGTCGAGAAGTTCAAAGCTCGACTGGTAGAAAAATGATATTCCCAAGTTGAGGGAGTCGACTTCGTTGATATTTTTTCTCCTGTTGCAAAATTAAATTCCATTAGAGTACTAATTTCTCTAGCTACAACATTTGATTTGGAAATAAAACAGATGGACGTGAAGACAACATTCCTACATGGGGACCTGGAAGAGGAAATCTACATGAAACAACTTGAAGGATTTGTAGTAAAAGGAAAGAAAGATTTGTTGTGTAAACTGAAAAGATCCCTTTATGGTCTAAAGAAATCACCAAGGATGTGGTACCAGACGTTCGACACATACATCCTTATTTTTGGATTTTTGAGAAGAAAATTTGATCATTGCATATATTCCAAGGAATAAGGTGAGTGTTTCATATATGTAGCTTTGTATGCCGATGACATGTTGCTTATTGGAAACAACATGGATGTAATAAAGGAGGTGCAGAAGAAGCTATCCTCCAAGTTCGACATGAAGTATCTTGATGCAACTAAATTCATTCTGGGAATGGAGATTAAGAGAGATCGAGCTGCTAGAAATCTCTAGTTGAATCAAAGGAAGTATATTGAAACAATTCTGAAACGTTTCAACATGCAGGATTGAAAACCGGTGAAGGTGTAAATTCCCGTGGGAGTAAGGCTAATTGTTGAACAGTGTCCAAAGACACAGGAATAAATAGAGAAAATGGCACATGTTCCCTATGCAAGAGTCGTTGGTATTCTAATGTATGCGATGGTCTACACTCGACCAGACATTTCCCATGTAGTGGAACTGTTGAGAAGGTACATGTTGACACTGGGAAAGGAGCATTGGACAATTGTCAAGAGAGTATTTAGGTATTTTTGTGGTGTGAAGGACTATTATATATGCTACCAAAAAAGACCTGGAGGTGACAATGGTAAATTAAATTTGCATGGCTTTGTCGACGTCGAATGAGTTGGATATATGGTGTTACGAGGAAAATCACTCTATGGCATGGGGTATACCACAACAGACGGAATGACTACAGAAATAAACTCTAATCCAAAGTATGCTATATAAATGTAAATTCCAATCAAGACAAGATAAAGGGCCTACCTCATCCAGACGTTCGATGAAGACCACCGTTGATCACACAACTCAGAGATCTATACCTGCAACTTGTCCTCAACAACCAAGATACGCAAGCATATGGTGATAATATATAAAGTTAGCATATACAATAGCATAATCCATTAACATTCATAACAAATACGCCCATGGAATAATAATTCAAATATTTGCAAGACATCAATTGGACGAGAAAAGAGTATTTCTATTAAAATATGATCAACAAAAGTATACAAGTGACAAACTTATGTGTCGGCACGTCTCGAAACTGAGAAACTAAGTCCCTTCCATTTGGGCCTCCATCACTTCAATCCTCCACTAAAGGAAATCTCATATAAAAGTGACAATGAGGTTCTCCATTAAATAGGGAAGAGCTTGGGGGTTGAACAATGTGTTCAGACTTTAAAGGACAAAGGGATGCAGACTCAATATGAAGTGAATAATTTCTCCAAAGTAACTTTTCTGTCAAAATTTGAATTATTCTCCTTTTCCATGGTTTGGATATGGCACATTTATAGCCTTCAAATGGAATTGAAGGGGGATTTAGAGTGTTTCCAGTACATGGAAGTTCAAGGATCATGTATCTCGTGACGTGACATGGAAACCAGACACAATTTTTAATTTTTTAACACCAAACTCGATGTACGTAGGTTGTAGTGGTGCAACCTGCGTATACACATGTTGTATAACTGACAGAGCACCTATATGTGGAAAAATATGATTTTTAGCTCTGGGAAGTGAAAAAGGGGACTTCAAGTCTGCATAGGGAAATGGAAAAGGCCTTCTGAGCAAGTTACATGGGGTGAGGAAAATATTTCTATAACAGATGCCCCCTAATGTGTGAGGTTAGAGGAGTATATACGATGGCCAAAATAAATTATAATTCCCAAAAGTGGAGAAATGGAGACCCAACAGGACAAACTAGTTGCTCATAAGAATATTACAATCCATAATGACTTTGTACACATGGCTGCCAATTTGAATTACATTGATATCCAGGTGGAAATATACCAAATAGTTGTTCATTGCCATGAATAGGCAATACAAAGTAGGTACATGCCATAGGTTGTCATAGTTACGAACAAGGCCCACTGAAAACCAATCTCAAAATCAATATGAAGATATATGTATACAATGGAGTACAATATGATCTCTCATGATCACTAAAGTCATATAGGTATTGGTCCAATGAATGATAGCAATAGCTTAGGAAAGCTGCGACTATAAACTGATGTCTTCAAGTCTTCTACACGGTCCGCCAAAGGTACAATTCTACATCATGTGAATAAAGGAGTTGAGATCGAACACAATGAGACTTCGTTTGATTACTGGTCATTAGTGTATACCATTAACAAACGTGAGACAACCTATCGATAATGAAAGTAGGTATCAAGGCACCAATTACATTCTTACAAGTATGAATAAAGGCGTTGAGGTCGAACACTTGAAGAATACATCGATCAAGAGACATCGATGTATTCCCAAATGTCAATGGTGAGAGAACCTGCCACTGATTACTGCAAGCCTTTAGGTACTCATAGGACTCTACGCATTGTTTCCAGAATAGATGAGTTGAATTCGATGGAAGGAGACCCACTAGAAGGAGAGCATTAAGGAATATATCATCAGTCAGCCTAAGGTACAAAGCAATAGCTTCATGATTTGGAGGAACTCAGATGAAGAACATGTTCATGAACCAACGACCCTGTGTGTATTTCGCATGCACTAGATGCAAGCAGGGAATGCAAAAGACCCTCTGAATAGCAACCAATAATGAAAACTACCAAAAAAGGCAAGGAAACCACCAATAATTCTAATGGCATCCAAGAAACTGCATGAATCCCAATGTGTGAATATATTTATTGTCGTCAAACACAAGGGAAACCCCCCAATTAGCGATCAATGAGGAGATGTTGATTGTTGGGTTCAAGGTTACCTACCCATAATGAAAGTAGGACCAGGGTACACGGTAGAACTACAACTTCATGTAATTCTAAGACAGACTGAGGGTATGGCTGACATGAAAAGTCAAGAGTTCTGAGGAATGGCCAACACAAGCTTATAGACATCCTTTGAACAAGAGCATGAGACATATGAAGGACTCCAACAACATAGAATTGATGACAAAACTGTGTGATGTAGGAGGCACCAATCAAACTCTCCATAGGGACTAGAAGAGTAACCAGTCGAAGAAGTAAACTCTAAATAACGAGCTCATCTTCCTAAGGTCATGCTAAACCAAAACTTTGGATGACAAGTGGACTCAAAATTTTGTGTTATGTTCAAAGGTGACACAATTGCTGCCTACATGAGATGATATTCATTTCCCGCCTGTCTTTTTTGTTTTTTCATAGACAAATGAATGCTATGATACAGAGGAGGAAACAAGTGTCGTGCGTAAGAAACTAGTTCCAACAGTGGAACATACCTATGCTCAATGCAAGGGGGTGCATGCAGGACATGGACACTCAGGGGTATCTTTCCTCTTAGGGTACAGGGTTTCAAGCTGTAAAGGATATAAACAAGGCTTTGCTTGGTTGATGATGCAAATTGTTGAGGTAATAGGCTTATAACGCGAAAGTGGGAACCAGAAATAGGCTAAATACTGCAAGCAAGAGAATGAGATGCAATTACAACTTAACTCCAAAGAATGTCCTTTTTCGTGAATTTAGTCCCCTAGGACCGAAAACGTATAAAACAATACCCTAGATAACTCTTCTAGAAACTATTGACTAGAGTATTCATTTTTTGAAATTAGTCTACTTGTTCCAAAAAAGGGATAAACTTACACCAAATAGACTTCCTTTCAGATCCAATTAATGAGTGTGAAAGAGACAAGTTCACTCGACAATCTTTTCACTTTTTGAGAGAGTCAGAAAAGAGCTTAAACAAGACAAAGTGGAAGTCCCATAGGTATAAGTCAACATGCTTATGAGTAAGAATATGAGGCTCGAACGCAAATTCATATTGCAACTATAAGGGATTCCCGGTCTTATGGAAAAAATCTCTACATGGGCACCAAATGGCACAAAGGTTCTAACTAGGGCACCCATGTTTGGTAAGCCTCTACCATTCACCGAAAACTCTTCTAGTAGCAAAAAGAAGGTTATGTGTCGCTAATAAATGGGTTCATACCTAAGGCATATGAATCATAGTCATAGGATAATGCAAGAATGAAAAATGGAGTGACGACCTATCCTATATGCTTGGTAAGAGAAAATATTTTTCAAAGTCACGAACGGGCGACATGACACTAGAAACCGCAAAAATCCCTAGACAAAACCACCAAAACCAACTCCTTCCACTGCACAATTAGCCCATTAGGTTAAAATATTAGCATAGACTATGTAAAGTGAGTAAAACTTTTCTACAAATAGTAAAAATAACCAATTTTACCATACCATTTCACATTTTTACCCAAATAGTGCATTTTGGACCAAATTTCCCACAATATTCAAGTGTCGATTGTGGGAGCTACGAGCGACGGAATTGAAAACTGTATGGACCAATTAGTAAGTACACTTTCCCTCCTCTTCATTTCTAGTGGTTTAGAATTTCAAATTAGTCCCAATTTTTTGAGTTTTTTAAGGTGCAACTTATGAATTAGGGTGTACACAGGCTGTAGTTCATCGGGTCGTGTATATGGAGACATGTATAAGGGAAAGGCAAAGCCTTACCGCATATATTCATCCCTACACACGAGTGTTACAACAATAGTCTGCATACAAGTTCACAAATTGGTTTTTTAAAAGGTATTGACTCAAAAAATGGGTTTATTCTTGCAGGATGGTACTTGAATAGAGAGAAAAAGAGCAAGAGGAAGTTGATGTTGTAGTGGAAAGATATCATGGGTCCCAATTAGCGCTAAAAAAATGTGGGATTTACAAGTTTTGGGCTCTCAAAGGGGTGAGGGCTCAAGTGAGGCTGCTCCAAATGCTAGTGAAATTTTGGGATCCTGATACATAGGCCTTCAACCTCAATGGAAAACCATTGAGAATTGAAGTCGAGGATATCTATTTCCTTACAATATTGTCTCGTCGGGGTGAGGTGGTGAAACTCAAAGCTCAGGAAGCTGGGAGTGGCATGAACATAGAGTACTACATCGCCACTCACTATGTTGCAGGCACAGAAAAGGTAGGGAGCCAACTCCCCATTAGGGCAATAAAAAACCTAAGTTTGAAGATTATCGTTCTCATGCTTACACAGATTATGGCGTCGGCCTCATTGCACCAGGCATCAAGGACACTGATGTTTTACTCAGTGGAGTTCTTACGACCCACAGTGTATGATTGGTGCACCTCACTACTGGCCAACATGAAGAGCCAACTGACAAATTGCAAACAAGGTAGGAAGAGAAGATTTGGGTTCGCATCTATCTTGTGTAGTTTTTTCTTTGAGCAAGTTCTAGGATTGAGCCCTAGAGTCGAGATCGTTCCACATAGATCGCGTGATTCATCCATGTCACAGTGGACTGAGGTGATGAGGTGATTGGGAGGTGGTAGGGCTCCAACCCCCTACAATGATGAGTTTTTCTTCTGGTGGCGTCAACAGGTGATAGCCATAGACGACTACCCTTATGAAGGGATCAACTACAAAGGACATTCAGACATGCCATTKCCACCAGGTTTCGCCTATGATGATATAGGTAAAGATTTTTTTAAATATTTCATTTTTTTTTGTTTTTTCAAAGAGAATAAAAAAACGCAAATATTTTTGGATGGTGTCTAGTATTGACAATTACTTTGTTGTATAGATGTGGGTCCACGATGACCAGATGGATTCCCACAACATCACCAAAGGAACCGAGGAGATGGGCCAATGGGAGGATATATGGAGAGAGTGCTTCAGAATGTGTAGGGGAACCTATCTCGTTTGACGCACAAGATTCCTATGGTTGAGGTAGAGGATATGCCAAAGGCTATGCAGTGGAAGGTGGTGGGTGTGCCCCATGCGTGGGTGTGACTCTTCCGACATCTCGAAAACTTCATCGTATGTTATCATGATACAAATCTGGTGCCACAGGCGTATATGCCATGGTAATTGTATCTACTCGCCATATATGTATTTTTAGGGTGTGAGCCCCAATTTTATACTATGACACCGTATTTTTTGGAGAGATGAAATATAAAAAACATTGGTCTTCGACTTTACTTATATACTATAATGTGTACATTGGTGAATGTGTTTTCTTTACTTTATTTATGTGACAAATGTCAATCTAAAACATAATTAGCATATGCATCAGATACATAATTAGAACTTCTAGGTATGTGATTATAATTAATAAAATCAAAATGTCATTCCAAAAGTCGTACCCGTAAGAATTGTCGGAGTAGAGTAGGGTCTCACACATGATAATTTTCGTTCAACTAACATACTACTAACTGGGAATCCAGACAAACTTCTAAAGAATGAACACCATGTAAAATGACATCGCATAAAAGATCTATAATGGCTCTATATTCAGCAGCATTATTCATTGATGGCCCTAGAAAAACTTCACCTGAAGACACTAGTTGACCCTCAGGTAAGTAAACAACCCAAGCGGAAGAAGGCAAGTTCCATGTATGACGATTGGCACCATCTGCGAATCCTAAGTAAAAAAAATACTTTGTTGACATCTGCCAACCAAGGGAAAACTCGATAAGCAAGTCGATGACACAAAGGAAAAGATATATACACTAAGATACACTAGTATACAAAGAGTTACGCCCAATCTTGGGGCTCAGACGTAATCTCATTTCAAGTAGATCCCATTTATGGGGGCAACCAACATATTCCCTTCATAATATTCCAATTCCTAGGCTCCTTTTTCTAAGACACGTCGCACGATACAAGGACCATGCCACATGGGGTTGAACTTTCCTGCCCCCGGTGGTTCTTTGGCTTGGTCATACAAGAGGATCAAGTCACCCTCAACGTATTGTTGAGGGTAGACAAACTTAACGTAATGGACCTTGACATGTTGTTTATTCACTTCGATAGTCGTAGAGGCAACTTGACGCTGCTCATCTAGGATCTTTAGGTGTATGAGGCATTCTTCGAGATCGGAAGTTTCAAGTAGGAGCTTAACTGCCAGTCTAAGAGAAGGGATTTCACATTCAATAGGAAGGATCGACTCCACACCGTGTACTAACTGGAAAGGAGAAAAACTGGTGGAAGTCTTAATCAAGGTTCAATATGCCCAAAGTGCAAGGTAAAGCATGAGATGCCAGTAAGATTTTCTCTAGCTGACAGTTTTCTGCAAAATGGTCTTGAGAGACTTGTTCACGGCCTCTACTTGTCCATTTTCCTGGGGATAGTAAGGGGAAGAATGACCATTTTTAAACCCCAGTTTCGACGCTAACCCTTTCATCATTTCATTTTGAAAGTGACTACCATGATCAATGAAAATATCACTCAGGATTCTGAACCAGGCTATAATTTGATTGAACATGAAAAGTTTTGTAGTCTTACCATCGGATTTAATTGTAGTAATGGCCTCTACCCAATTAGTAAAGTATTCTACGACCATGATAATATGTTGATTCCCCCCAATCGAAGCTGGGTTGTAGTCCACAAAATACACCCCCCACTTGGTGAAGGGACCGATGGTGATGACCGAGTTAAGAGGGTTTGGATGTGAGGGCATATTCCAAGTGAACACCTCACAAGGGTGACACTTCTTGATCGCTTCGACACAATCTTTAAAAATATACGACTAAAAATAACTGGCTCACAAAATTTTTGGGCTTTCGCAAGCCCGTATAGATGACCACCACAAGCCCCACTATGACAATCATTAAGAATAGACTCATCCTCATTGTGAGTCAAGAAACGCCACAATATATTATCTACGCCTCGGCAATACAAAGTATCTTCGACGATAAGGTAATTTTTATCTTGATACCATATACGTCGTCGATCATCTCTCAAAATATGTTTAGAGAACATCAAGGTTTGAATATATATCAAAATGTCTCCATACTAGGGTTCCAATGATGAGATAAGGAAAATGTGTTCATCCTCAAATGAATCAACATGAATAAAGTTCTCATCTAACAGAGGGAATTCCAATATTAACTCGAAAAAAACTAGCGATTTCTTAGATTTCGTCGAAGCAAAATCGAGGTCAAACTCTTTCAAGATGACAATCCATTTATTATATTTTCCCCCTATGATATGCCTAGTAAGGACGTATTGAAATGGGTTGACATCAACAACTACGATAGTTTTGAAAAGCAATATATAGTGTTGTAATCTTTGAACTACATGTACAACAACCAAGGCTAGCTTCTCAACATGAGAGTACTTGATTTCAGGGCCGACAAAGTTTCAACTAAGGTAGTAGACGACGTGGTCAAGGAGCTCATCATCTTCCTTAACTAAAACCATACCAACTATCCCTTCGGACGTGGCGATATAAAACAATTAATCTTTGTTGTAGTCTGAAGGCTTCAGCAGAGGCGTCAATACCAAGGCTTTCTTAAGAGCATCGAAGGATTCCTGGGCTCACTCATCCCATATAAACAAAGTGTCCTTCTTCAAGAGACACACAAAACCCTTAGTAATATTGGCATAGTTTACTATAAACCGACGTAAGAAGTTAGCTTTCCCCTGTAAACCTTGACGCTGATGAATGTTTCACGGGGGAGGTAATCGAAGTATTTCCTCAACCTTCAAAGGATCCACCATGATCCCAGTCTCAGAAACTAAGAATCCTAAAAGGCGACTCGACCTAATGCAAAATATGCACTTGTGAGGGTTTAAATGGATGTGATAATACTGACATCTCTCAAAAACTAGTCGAAGGTGGGTAGAGAGATCCACTCTCTTGCGAGAGTGAGCAGCGAGATCATCGAGGTAAGATTCAACTGTATGCTTGAGATCGTGAAAGGAGAAGGCCATGGCTTGTTGGAAGGTTGCTCCAGGACAAATAAAAGAAGGTATGTGAAAGTACCCCAAGGACAAATAAATGTCATCTTATGTTGATCCTCGAGTTTAATATGAATTTGATTGTATCCTGAAAATCCATCCATAAAAGAAAAAACCACGCTTCCCGCACATTCATCGAGAACCTGATCAATGAAATGTGTCGGGAAATTGTCTTTAGGACATGACTTATTCAAGTCTCGAAAATCCATACACACATGGATGGTTCCCTGCTTCTTATTCACAAGAATGGAATTGGATACCCATTCGGTCAAGGGAACCGGGTAGATAAAACCTGCATTAAGCAGTTTCTCCACCTCTTCCTTAATAACAGATACCTTCCTAGGATTAACATCTCTATGTCATTTCCGAATAGTTTAGCATCCGGGTAGGTTTTAATCTCATGTTTGACAATGCGAGGGTCAATTCCTGACATCTCTTCATATGACCAAGTAAATACATCGCGAAATTATTTTAAGAGATCGATGTAGATTTGAATTTCTTCAGAAGAACAATCTGCACCGATATATACATTTTTAATTTTACCAAGAATGCGAGAGAGTTGATCGTCACGGTAGGATAAATACTCGCCATGTTTCCTTCGGCATAAATGTCGTGCATATCTAGTGGAACTACGATGGAACCTGTTAACAAAAATTCTTGTCTTGGACACAAGAATATTCAAGTCTGCAAGTTGCACGAGAAGTGCCCAAGCACAGCACGGAAAAATATCGTTTCAGGCTTCCAAGCAAGTAAACAGGTGAAATTATGTTATCAACGGCCCAGATTCATCCATAGGAGCAGATCAACAGTCGGTGGGAAATCGTGGTTAGCGGAGTCGCGCCGGGATTAACGCGATGGGTAGCGTCTATATTGCATGCAATAAAGGATACCAGTCATCCATCCAAAGGACGCGTGGCGTGAGATCTAGTCACGTCGACATTTTGGCATTCGGGAGTTCGAAGGGTGAGGGTTTCACATCATTCTACATCTCAAAACCCTGAACCCCGAAACACCGATAAGTGCCTTTGAAGCTAAGCCTATGGTCCTAGCACCCGGTCACGTCAAGCGAGCCTGGTAATGGAGGCGACCCTCTTCTAACATCAAATACCATCTCGATCATTCCTCTGGAGGACACACGACATACATCCATGCTTTCGCGGTTTGGTCAATCGGGATTTTGAGGAAAATTGCATCGTGAACCCCCGATGCCAGGAATCCCGAAAGAATCGGGACCATCCATCTGAAGGACACATGGCGCAATAGCTAAGCCATGAGTGGGGCCCTTTGGGATTTTCATGTTGAAAGCGTCGAGGTCATATCAGTCGTTCATCTATCAACGAGGCTCAGGCACATTTAATTTAAAGAGGGCGCAGATCTGGATGGTCATGATCCAGGCACTCAAATTCACAGATGAAGTCCAATTCCGCACCCCCTCCGTCATTCTAGCTTTAACAGGAGGAGGGGGTCCGAAATCAGAGATAATGTATGCGCGCATCTGGATGGCCCAAGTCTCGACGCTTAGATCTATGGTCTATATTGAATTTTGGACCCCCCCCCATCGATTCTTCTTTTAATGGAGGNCCCCCCCCATCGATTCTGCTTTTAATGGAGGGGGGGGGGGTCTGAAATGGAATTTCACTCTAGCGGGCCCCCTATCTGCACGTGGCATGAATATACTAGTCCCAAGTCCTCACCACCTTCCATGTGTCCCTTTCTCTCAGTCACCTCCACCTCAACACCTCCCTCCATTCGCTGTCTCCTACCCCCATATCACTTCCACGAAAGCACCCCTTTTTCCCCCCGCCTCACCTTCACCATACAAGTACCTACAACATCCTCATCAAGCATGCCACATCTCCCACCTCTCATCCCATGAAATGTTCAGTTGGTCCAGGTGGCCCCTCGAGAAGACCCCCACGTCCCCAAAAGGCGGAGTTGACCAGAACCGTTCCTGATCTCAAGAGGGCAGTTGTTGCAGTTGTTGGAGGTGGTTAGACATCGTCTCCATCATAAATGGAAAGTCCAGCAAAGGAATAAAGTTGGTGGATTCGTCTGCAGCAGGATAGTTCGAAATCTGATAGCGTCTGTCTTGGGTGTACAATCGGCCAGAGTCTGCATGTGCAGACTGTCAGAAGACATGCATAAGCAATGTTTTTAATGCAGCATCTTGTTTTTGCTTTTGTTGTTGTTTTGAGTATATGTAGGCATTTTCACCATTTTTGTAAGGATCGATGGTTGAGCTAGGCTCCCGGTTGTAAAGTTCTGATGAAGTGCTGGTCGCTCTGGTTAGGTATTGGCATTTGAGACTTCTTACTTTATGGATGTTAGCCTCTTTCCATCCCTTTGTTTACACTGTGTTAGAACAACTCAGAATTGGAGGATCCAGTCGAGTTGCGTTGTTATAGGATGATGTAGGTTGGATCACTGTAATAGTCRTAGGGTTTCTAATTAGTTCTTGTGATTTCTCAATGYTGAATGGCTCAGAATTGGAGGATCCAGTCGAGCCACCTTTCAGTTCCTTGAAACTCGGGGTCAAGAGGATCTTGTCTGCTGAGTTTTTCCTCCTCAAGCTACTGAAGGCCTGATGCTCGAGGCAGTCTTGCTCACTCATCTCATTAAKTCTTCCATATATCCATCTTATAATCAACTTACTGACGAAATTTGGATCAAGACCTCCCTTGTTTTCTACACACCAGGCCTGGTTTCCTGAGTTAAAGCTATATCTTCTTGAGTCTCTATCCATTCGATCACCCCATTAAACAAATCGTGACATAAAACTGATGGGCATTGGGCTCTGCTCYTGCAAGCAATCCAGGAGTGACTTCTCACGCTAACATTTCTGGCGCTATTGCCGAGGACGAAGTTGAAAATTTTCCCTAGGCAGAACGACATTAAGCCTCTGATTCTGAAGGTGCATCAGACATCAGAGCCATTCAAGATTGCTACTATGCACCTGGCGACTCCACTGTGGCGACTCCAAGGTTTCCACATCACTATTTCAGTTGTGGCTACTGTTAGCACACCTGAAAGCTGACCCTAAGGAGCTTTCTCGAGAAGGTTTCAGCAGCTGCTTTCTCAGCCTGAGAAGCTTCCTGGGGTAACAACAACGTTAGGATTTGGCCTTTGATGGTGAACAAGGACCAGACACATTCGAAGTTGCGCATCTTTCACCTGGCGACTCCATGATTCAAGGATCGATTGGCGACTCCGCTGGTTTGATATGGAGAAAATCCTTGCTCGCAGGTTTGCTCCTTTTAATTTTTCTGCTATTCCTGGTTTTCCTAATGTTGTCCCCTCTCTGAATGAATGGGGCGATTATTTTCCCATATTTGGAAAATGTGAAGATGATAACCCTGCTCAGCACCTCAGTGAGTTTCATGAACTCATGCGTCAGTGGGAGATACATCATGAGGATGTATTATTGAAAATGTTCATGTTCTCGTTAGTAGGTGATGCACGTAAATGGTATCATTCTTTACCCCCTACTATCATTTCTTCACTCTCAAAGTTTCATGCAGCTTTCATCGCCTATTATCAGGAGTTTAATCCCTCCAAGTTAATTTGTCATAACTATGGTGAGGGATACCACAACTCTATACAAAATGAAGTTATTTCTGACATAGGCTGTGAGGATGATCCTGACGACCTGGATCAGAAATCATTCCTTTCTCCTCCCCATTCGTCTGCATCAGAGGAGGGTTATGGAAGTGATGAAGATCCCAGGGAGGAAGAAGATACCCTGAATGAACTGATGGAGTAGGTGAAACATCTCTCTGCCCAATTAAAAAGGTTGAAGTCTGAAGACTGTGCAGAGGATTGTCCAGCCTTGGAAGAAGATGCTCTGAGTGAACTAATGGAGCAGGTGATACCTCCCATTTCCCAACGTGCAAAGTTAGAATCTGAGGACAATGGGGAGGATTTTCTAGTCTCCAAGGTAGATGTTCTAGATGGCTCTTTTGAGGAGATTATTGAAGATTTCGTAAATGCATTAACATGTGCCCCCGATGAGCTTGTTGTCTCAGATCAAAACGATGAAGAGGTAGTTGTGGAAGAGGATTGTTCTCTTTTCCTTCATGATATCTCCCGTGATGTGTTTACATTCGTGGTCGAAACGGAGGAGCGGGGGATAGTTCCACTTCTGCAAGTTGGAGAAGCTCTGTTTCCCCCCGACTTTGATGATTATATGGAAGAGGAGCAGCAGAACCCCACACCACCTTTTTCTGATCAGAGCAGCCAATCCACTTATGACAGTAATGAATCAGAGTCTGAGCTTGATATGCTGGATTTCCAAGAGCAGGTCCCAGAACCTTGTCCTCTGCTCACCAAGGAAAATTATCATGAGGAAATCAGCCATCTCAGTCTTTCAGGAGATGCTAAGCAGTACGAGGAAGAGCAGAATTTACCCGAGGGGGATGTTTATGATGAATATGAATCTGACCAGGGGGAGATCCAACCAGAGTCTGATCTCGATATGCTGGATTTCCAAGAGCAGGTCGCAGAACCTTGTCCTCTGCTCACTAAAGAAAATTATCATGAGGAAATCAGCCATCTCAGTCTTTCAGAAGATGCTGAGCAGTATGAGGAAGAGCAAAATTTACCCAGGGGGGTTGTTTATGATGAATACGAATCTGACCTGGGGGAGATCCAACCAGAAGAGGAGAAAGAACCAGAGGAGCAGAATATTTCCTGTCTAGAGCCAGTCAGTGAGTAGCCACCGCCTGAGAGCAGTGAGCCTATGTCAGTTGTCCATCAACATGTGCTTATCAGAGATATTCAGCCACATGTGAACAACTGTGTAGCAGAGGCGGCTGTCTGTCGCCCATTTTCTGGAGCTCGCCACTCATTCTATGACCCTGTCAACAAGTACATGGAGTGGCATTTCCTCTATGCCTTAGAGCCGCCCACATTCATCTTCACGACAACCCTTGAAGATGAATCAAAGGATGTAACCATTCTGATCTCCTAGTTACATCATTTGTTATCCATCATCAATAGAAGGAAGGAGCTTCTATCCAAGAATCTTCTTGAATGGCTATGGTGGAAGTTTTCTTTCACCTAGCCCCATGTAAAGGATTTTATTAGTTTAGGACTGTACATAAATAAGCTCCTTGGAGCGTCTATGTTTAGTTTGTTTTGTTTTATACCTTTCAACATATATTTCTCAGCAGGAGGTTTGAGCTTGACTCCATAGCCCAATAGCAAGGCACTGGAACTGCAAAATGAGTCCTTAGAGCATCACAGGGATGACTTTATCCCCCATGGAGTCTAATGTTAACAACAATTCTTGTCTTGGGCACAAGAATATTCAGGTCTGCAAGTTGCACAAGAAGTGCCCAAGCACAACATGGAATAATCTCATTTCAGGCTTCCAAGCAAGTAAACGGACGAAATTATGTTATCAACGGCCCAGATTCATCCATAGGAGCAGATCGATGGTCGGCGGGAAATCGCGGTTAGCGGATTTGCTCCGGGATTAGCGCAATGGGTAGCGTCTATATTGCATGCAAGAAAGGATATCAGTCATCCATCCAAAGGACGCGTGACGCAAGATCTAGTCACATCAGCATTTCGACATTCGAGAGTTCGAAGGGTGAGGGTTTCACGTTGTTCTACATCTCAAAACCCCGAACCCCAAAACGTCGATAAGTGCCTTTGAAGCTAATCCTATGGTCCTAGCACCCAGTCACGTCAAGCGAGCCTGGTAATGGAGGCAGCCCTATTCTAACATCAAATACCATCTCGACCATTCCTCTGGAGGACACGCGGTGTACATCCGTGATTTCACGGTTTGGTCAATCGAGATTTTGAGGAAAATTGCATCGTGAACCCCCAGTGCCAGGAATCCTGAAAGAATCGGGACCGTCCATCTCAAGGACACATGGCGCAATAGCTGAGCCATGAGTGGGGGCCTTCAGGATTTTCATGTTGAAAGCGCCGAGGTCATCTCAGTCATTCATCCATCAGCAAGTCTTGGGCACATTTAATTTAAAGAGGGCACAGATCTGGACGGTCATGATCTAGGCACTCAAATTCACGGACGAAGTCCAATTCCGCACCCCCTCCATCATTTTGGCTTTAATAGGAGGGGGGGGGATCCGGAATCAGAGATAATGTATGTGTGCATCTGGACGACCCATGTCTCGGTGCTTAGATCTATGGTCTGTATTGAATTCCGTACCCCCCCATCGGTTCTGCTTTTAATGGAGGGGGGGGGTCCAGAATGGAATTTCACTCTAGTGGGCCCCCTATCTGCACGTGGCACGAATATACTAGTCCCAAGTCCTCACCACCTGTCATGTTTCCCTCTTTCTCAGTCACCTCCACCTCAACACCTCCCTCCATTCGTTGTCTCCTGTCCCCATATCACTTCCACGAAAGCACCCCTTTTTCCCCCTGTCTCACCTTCACCATATTGGCACCTACAACATCCTCGTCAAGCATGCCACATCTTCCACCTCTCATCCCGTGAACCGTTCAGCTGGTCCAGGTGGCCCCTTGAGAAGACCCCCATGTCCCCAAAAGGCAGAGTTGACCAGAACCGTTCCTGATCTCAAGAGGGCAGTTGTTGCAGTTGTTGGAGGTGGTTAGACATCGTCTCCATCATAAATGGAAAGTACAGCAAAGGAATAAAGTTGGTCGATTCGTCTGTAGCAGGACAGTCCGAAATCTGATAGCGTCTTTCTTGGGTGCACGATCGGCCAGAGTCTGCATGCGCATACTGTCAGAAGACATGCAGACGCAATGTTTTTAATGCAGCGTCTTGTTTTTACTGCTATTGTTGTTTTGAGTATACGTAGGTGTTTTTGCCATTTTTGTAAGGATTGATGGTTGAGCTAGGCTCCCGGTTGTAAAGTTTAGATGAAGCGCTGGTCTCTCTAGTTATGTATTGGCATTTTAGACTTCTTACTTTATGGATGTCAGCCTCTTTCCATCCCTTTGTTTACACTGTGTTAGAACAGCTCAGAATTGGAGGATCCAGTCGAGTTGCGTTGTTATAGGATGATGTAGGTTGGATCACTGTAATAGTCACAGGGTTTCTAATCAGTTCTTGTGCTTTCTCAACGTTGAATGGCTCGGAATTGGAGGATCCAGTCGAGCCACCTTTCAGTTCCTTGAAACTCGGGGTCAAGAGGATATTTTCTTCTGAGTTTTTCCTCCTCAAGTTGTCGAAGGCCTGATGCCGAGGCAGTCTTTCTCACTCATCTCATTAAGTCTTCCATCTATCCATCTTATACTCAGCTTACTGACGGAAGTTGGATCAAGACCTCCCTTGTTTTCTACACACCAAGCCCGGTTTCCTGAGTTAAAGCTATATCTTCTTGAGTCTCTATCCATTCGATCACCCCATTAAACAAATCGTGACATAAAACTGATGGGCGTTGGGCTCTGCTCCTGCAAGCAATCCAKGAGTGACTTCTGATGCTAACARAACCAACTATCTCACTCAAGGTGGATCTAAAATCATCTTGTTCGATCCTAACAAGCTATGTGAGGAAGTAAGAGAGATGATGCATATCATCTCATGGCCTATCAGGACAATTCATGGCCTCTAAGATCGCTTCATCTGAAGGTAAAGTATCATCAAGGCAATCATGTGAGCAAGACGATGAAGTGGCCCATGGCATAAATGTTATGAATTGGTGCCATGAAATCAAAGGTACCCATAAGGGAGGAATACATTCCGACACAAATATCCTCAGTTGTTGGCTGAGAATTGTCAATCACGGGGATCAAAGGTCCAACTAATGCATTGGGACTAACATTCACAAAGGATAACTGATCAATCATCATGATTTTCCCTTCATGAGGAAAACATAAAGTACAGAAAATGGATGATACGACTGCAGTCATAACATCAGTCCAGTTACACCCTAGTAATAATTTATAGTCAAGGGGCGCATCAACCACCTCAACAGCCACCTCCACTATCTTTCCACCTAACTGGACCTAAAAGGTAGGAAGAATATCGTGGGGACAAAAATAATGATCATCAAATGCAGTCTACATAGTCGGATATTGAGAGAGGGTTGTAGAGCCAATGGCTTTCCAACAGGTTAGGGACATCACGCACGTTGCAACGCCTTCATCAATAACAATATGTTTGATGGTATACTTTGAGTAATCCACATGGATTTGGAAGGCCATGTGGTAAGGCAAGCGAGGATTCACATCCATGATGTCAAACTTGATAATCTTAGAGCCACATGGGTCTAGATATCCTTATGCAGATAACACGACATTCCTCTATGAAGGAAACATATAGAGTACCTCCAAAGCTGACATCGCACAAGGGGTTTGACCCAGATATTCGACAATAGAGTAGTTTTCGGTAGCTCTAGTATTAGGGTTTTGGGTAGAGTGTTTTAGTACTCCTTTTGAAATACAAGGCAGACGCTCTGGCTTTTCGATATGAAAAAGTGTTTTTGGAGGAGGGGGATACTCTAGACCTGGAATAGCCCGTGAAGAACTGTAATCACAAGACCGAGTGGATACATTAATCTAAGACTTGACCATATTTACACATAGACGGTCACCTTCATGCGGCGGGGGGTTTTGATTCCCATTCACCACATTTACGGCATTAGAGGAGGTCGAGGCCATGTGTTGATTATGTGAAAAAGGATTATTCAGCACAATAGGTGGTTGAGATAAGAGCCTTGTAGCTTCCTCGAGTTTGGGGCACAAGTGGGTAAGGTGATCATCAGTACAAAGCTTGCAAGGAAATTTCACTTTCTTCTTCTCTTTCTTTCCCTCACCAGCATTGTTGTTCGATCTATCATTGTTAATGTTTTCCTTGGGTTTGTTATTATTATTATTCCTCCCACCCTTACAATAGTTACCATGTCCTTTCCTTTTATTCTCTCCTGGTTGTTGGTTACCATTTAGGTTGGTCGATGACTGCATATAATGCACATCTGTCGACTGAGTGGGAGTGGAGGATCCAGACGAAGCTTGTCCTCCTACAAACTGGCTTAGAGACAAATGTTTCAATTGGCTTGTCACCAAGTCTGTATATTTAACATTTGTGGAGCCTATAATTCCATCAGCATGAGGCCCAATATTTTGTCTAGGGTCGTAGTTTGACCTCAGTGCGTCAAGAAGAATTTCATATAACATCCCAGATTGAGCATATATGATATCTAACTATTGGGACTTACAAATCGCTTCCTCTTCAAATGTTACCTTGGATGTAGATACATCCTTTGAAATACAAGGCAATAAAGACTTATGTTACGAGGAAAATCTCTCTGTGACTAGGGTAAACCACAATAGACGGAAATGACTGCAGAGATAAACTCTCTTCTCAAGTATTCTATGTAAAAAAATATGCTAACAAGACAAGATAAAAGGTCTACCTCGTCCAGGCGTTCGATGAAGTCCACCATTGAGCACTTGACCCAAAGCAATATACCTGCAACTAGTCCTCAACAACCAAGAAAAGAAAGCATATGGTGATAATAAATGATGTTAGAACATTCAATAGCATAATCCATTAATAAACATGACAAATATGCTCATGGAATAATAATTCAAATATTTGTAAGATATCAATTAGATGGGAAAAGAGTATTTCTATTAATATATTATTAGCAGAAGTGAAAAGGTTATAGACTTCCGTGTCGGCACGATTCAAAACCGAGAAACTAAGTTCCTTCCAGTTGGGCCTCCACCAAAGACAAGCTCATAAAAGAGAAACAGTGAGGTTCTCAATCAATAAGGGAAGAGCTTGGGGGATAAACATTGTGTTCAGACTTAAAGGACAAAGGGATGCAGCCTCAATATGAAGTAAATAATTTCTCCATGGTAACTTTGCTCTCAAATTTGAATTCTTTCTCCTCTTTCCATAGCTCAGAATTGCCCCATTTTTAGCCTTCAAATGGAACTGAAGGGCTGAGTCTGATCCAGATTATTTTCAGCATGAAATGAGAGCGGAGATATAATAAATAAATGCACAGAGATATCGTAGATATTCAATAATATAACAGAAATGTATCATATATGCAACCATAAACACAAATATACAATAATACATGGTTTCTATTAATGAAATAAATGTACAGAGACTGTAAAAATATAGAGTAAACAACTCGCTAGAATGGTGGAAGTTTATCTCTTAGAAGAGATGTGACGGCTACTCGCATTCACAAGAAGATGATTACAATGAGGCTTTGAAGTCATTTTTACAATAAACAGGAATGCCAAAAACCCTAGACATCCAAAAACGTAACCCTAGGAGATGTAGTGCCAAAAGTCATGTGGGCCACGTTTGGGTAAGTTAGTACATCAAGTTCTTGGGGTCGTAACTTTTCCATACGATCTATGTTGTAGGTGTACAATAGCACGCTGGAAAGATATCGTCGAGGAGATTCATTTTGGGGGCTCAATCATGACTTCGGCTATCATTTAGAAGCTCGATCCCAAAAAACCTTTATTTAGGCACTCAAAATGGCCCCAGAAGTTAAAACTGCTAAAAACAGTAAATTGTCATAAAATTGTTTTGAGCCAGTTGGAAAAGGTGGGTGGCCACCGATATCCACCTAGATCAATCCTCTCTCCTTAGGAAGCAATGGTCTCCATTGCGTTGAGTTCCCAGGGGAGGGGAAAAAGCATTTGTTGAATCTAAATCTTGGTGAGCTGCTTGCCTTGCTGGAGACGTCGCGTTGCTCGGTTTGTGGAAGGATATCACGAGCATGTGGATGGAAGGGTTGGAAATTTTTAACTAGTTTGGATACATGAGATTATTTTTTGCAGAAGGAATGTTTACACTTTGCTACAATCTTGTCGACCTGCTTCTGTTGGATAGAAGGTGTTTGGGTCAAGGCTGTAGTGGTTGCAGTATCCTTTTGTTCACCTTTTGAACAGATTGTGAAGAAGCTGAATTTTGTAGTATGAGATACAACCTTGCGGTACTTTTTGGTGGAACAATAGTTAGAACTACCTCTAGTATTCTATAGAGATGACCCCCCAGAGAAACAATGACACTGCGAGGTCGAGACTCATAAACAACATGGCGCTTCCACAAATATGGTTGGGCCAAGAGAACATCACAGACATCCAGTGGGGCAACATCACATAATACCACATCCTTGAAGGGTTGGATGTTGTATGACAATTGACACTATTGGCTAACATGAAGATATCGTCCTTGGCGAAGCCACCCGGTGTTGTATGGCTGCAAGTGTGGTGTCATCAACAATCCCAACTATTTGACGACCTCTGTTGAGATGAGGTTCTTCTAGCTTCCGCTATCAACAATAAAATGTACCGGGGTCCCCTTCACCCACATCTGTGAATGAAAAAGGTGCTCCCCCGCTTCAGGATCTGTTGGTTCTTCTGATTGAACTATTGCAGCCATGACAATAACAGTGGGGTCTGCATCAATGATCTGTCTTTTACCAGTATTTTTAGAATCAGATTCTGAATTAGGGTTTGGCTCCTTATCTTTTCTCTCGGCCACTAATGAATGTTTTGAATAACATTCATCGGTGTTGTGCCAGGGGATTTTGTGTAAATCGTACCATTTTCCGGTGTCCTTCTTTGTCTTCCTGTGACTCTTCTTTTCCTGTGGCTTGGACTGGTTTTCGGGAGACTGTTTGTTAGGGTCAAATTTTTCATACTTTGGTTGTTGCAAATTTGCAAACCCGAACTTCCATTTGTTCTGGTGCTTAAATTTCTATCGATTTTAACAGCATATCGATAAGCAGTACTGAGTGATGAGATGTCCAGAAAATCTATTTTAGTTTGGATGTATCTATGTAGAGCCCCACGGTATTTCAAAACCAAATGTCATTCAAAGTCTTTTATACCTAGCTTGGTGCGCAAGGTATGGAAGGTATTGGTGAACTCTGGAACTTCTTGGCCCCTCTCTTTCCACAGTGTGGTCCATCTCATGTACTAGTCCTCACAGTTGCCAACAGGGTAATACTATTCCTTTATCGCGTCCACACAAAAAATCCCAAGTGGGCTAGGCCCCATATATTCCAGACTCCTCTGTGGAACTTTGCTCCCAGTAAGTTTCCCACCAATGTTTGACATGGGAGATATATTTAAGGAGTGTGAAGGTGATATTTTCCCTGGCGGAAAAATGGTGAACAAAAAAATAATCGTCTAGCAGATTTAACCATTTGTCTAGGGCATCCGCATCTATCTGACCTTCAAATATGGGAATATCAAAATTAACCTGTACCTTGAAAGGAGAGGTGCTTCCAAAGTGGTTTTTTGATGAAGATGTGCCTATTTTTATCGGCAGGCATTGAAGGATGTGGGAAAAATTCTCCATCATTTCGTCCCTCTGTTGCGTGAGAGCTTGCTCAAGCAACATATTGATAGGATAGTCTGCTCCATCGTTTTTATTTTCTTCCGCCATTGAGGGTTTCTTGGGAATGCGAAAGTGATTGTATTCAAGAAAGAAAAGCTCAAGACCCAACTTGCTATACTCGGACCTCTTTGGGGACATGCATTGAAAAAAACGATTAAGAGCAGCCTGCTCTGATACCACTGATCCAGATTATTTTCGGCAGGAAATGAGAGCAGAGATATAATAAAGAAATACACAGAGATATCGCATATATTCAATAATATAAAAGAAATGTATCAGATATGCAACCATAAACACAGATATACAGTAATACACAATTTCTATTAATGAAATAAATGTATAGAGACTATAAAAATACAGAGTGAAAGACTCGCTAGAATGGTAGCAGCTTATCTCTTAGAAGAGATGTGACAGCTACTCGCATTCACAAGAATATTATTACAATGAGGCTCTGAAGGCATTTTTACAATAAATAGGAATGCCAAAAAACCTAGATATCCAAAAACCTAACCATGGGAGATGAAGCGCCAAAAGTCATGTGGGCCCAGTTTGGGTAAGTTAGTACATAAACTTCCTGGGATTGTAACTTTTGCATACGATATTCGTTTTAGGCATATGATAGCCCGTTGGAAAGGTATCGTCTAGGAGATTCATTTTGGAGGCTCAATTATGACTTTGACTATAGTTGAGAAGATTGATCCTGAAAAACCTTCATTTAGGCCCTCAAAATGGCCCCGAAAGTTAAAACTGCTAAAAATAATAAATTGCCAAAATTGCCAAAAAATTGATTTTAGCCATTTGGAAAAGGTGGGTGGCCACTGATATCCACTTGGATCAAAGTTGAAACATTTCCAATATATGGAAGGCCAAGGATCATAGATCTTCTATCGTGACATGGAAGCCCGACATTAATTTTCATTTTTTGGCACAAATCCCAATGTACGCGGGTTGTAGTGGTGCAACCTACGTATAAGCATGTTGTATAGTAGGAAATATGCATACATGTGAAAAAATATGCATTTTTAGCTCTGGGATTTACAAACAGGGATGATAAGTCTGCATGGGGAAATGGAAAAAAGGTCTTTTGTGCAAGATTGCATAGGGTGAGGCAAATCTTGCTATAAAAGATGCCCCCTAATGTGTGAGGTCAGAGGAGTATCTACGATGGCCAAAATACATTATAAACAACCTAGAAGTGGAGTGATGGGGAACCAGCTGGAAGAACTAGTTTCTCATTACATTCAGCACTGACTTTGCATACATGGTTTCCAATAGAAATACACTGCAGATCCATGTGAAAATATACCAAAAAACTATTTGTGGCCATGAATAGGAAAATACAAATGCGGTTACATGCCAATGGTTGTCACAGTCATGAACAAGGCCCAGTAGAACCAGTCTCAAAACCAATCTAAAGATATATGTATACAATGGAGTACAATATAATCTCCCATGATCACTGAAGTCATATAGGTATTGGTCCAATGAAAAGGAAGCAACACCTTAGGAAAGTTGTAGCTACATACTGATGTCTTCAAGTCTTCTACACAATCAACCAAAGGTGAAATTCTAAATCATGTGAATAAAGGAGTTGAGGTCGAACACAATGAGAAATTGTTTGATTACCAGTCATTGAGGTATACCGTTAACAAATGCAAGACAACCTACCAATAATGAAAGTAGGTATCAAGGCACTGAGTACATTCTTACAAGTGTGAATAAAGGAGTCGGTGTTGAACACATGAAGAATCCATTGATCAGGAGACATTGATGTATTCCCAACTATCGATGGTGAGAGAACCTGCCACTAATGAATGCAAGCCTCAAGGTACTCATAATACTCTAGGTCTTGTTTCCAGAATAGATGAGCTAAATTCGATGGAAGGAGACCTGTTGAAAGGCGAGCATTAATGCATATCTCATCAGTCAGCATGAGTTACAAAGCAGGAGCTTCATGATATTTGAAATCGGACGAAGAACATGTTCACGAACCAATGATTATGTGCATCTTTCGCATGTGCCAAGTTCAAACGGTACACGAAAAAGACCCTATGAATAGAATCCAATGATGAAAATTGTTGACAAAGGTGAGGAAACCACCAATATGGCTAATGGAATCCAAGACACTGCACGGATCCCAATGTGTGAATAGATGTCTTGTCGTCGAACACAAGGGAAACCACCCAATCAATGACCAATGATGAAATGTGGACTGTTGGGTTCAAGGTTACCTACCAATGATGAAAGTAGGACTAGGGTGCATGATAGGAACTACAGTATCATGTGACTTCGAGACAAATTGAGGGTATGGCCAACATGCAAAGTCAAGATTTCTGAGAAGTGGCTGACACAAGTTGATAGACTTCCTTTGAAGAAGAGCATGAGATATATGGAGGACTCTGGAAGCATAGACTCAATGATGAAACCATGAGATGCAGGAAGCATCAATGAAATTATCTATAGGGACTGGAAGAGTAACCAGTCGGTAGAGAAGATTTTGTAACGATATCATCTTCCTAAGGCCATGCTAATCCCAAAATTATGATGACAAATGGACTAAATATCTTTGTGCTATGTTCAAAGGCAACACGATTGCTGCCAATATAAGATAATATTCCCTTCTCACGCATCTTTGTTTGTTTTTTCATAGACAAATGAATGCTATGATACAGAGGAGGAAACGAGTGTCGCAAGTAAGCAAAACTAGTTCTAGTAGTGGAACATACCTATGCTCAATGCAAGGAGATGCATGCGGGAGATGGACACTCGAGGGAATGTCCCCTCCTAGGTATAGGGTGTCAAATTGAGAAGGATATAAACGAGGCTCTGCTTGGTTGAGAATGCAAAAACTGTTGAGGCAAACGGTTTATAATGCAAAGCGAGAACCGACTATAGGCTCAATACTACAGGCGAGGGCATGAGATGCAATCACAACTTAACTCCAAAAAATTTATTTTTTATGAAATTTAGTCTACTTGGTGTGAAAAATGGATAAAATTGTGCCAAATAGGCATCCTTTCAAATCCAATTTATGAGTGTGAAAGAAACAAGTTCACTCGGCAATATTTTCGCTTTTTGAAGACAAGTTGGAAAAGAGCTTAAATTAAACTCAGTTGGGAGTCCTCTAGGTATAAGGCAGCATGTTTATGAGTGAGAAATGAGGCTCATCATAGAGTCATGTACTAGTTATAAGGGACTCTTGGTCCTATGGAAAAAATCTCTGTGTGGGCACCAAATGAAGAAGGGGACCTAACTAGGGCACCCATGTTCGGTAAGTCTCTACCAATTGATAATGACACTACTTATAACAGATGGAAGGTTATGTGTCACAAAAAATGGGTTCGTACCTAAGGCATAAAAAGTGACAGTTATAGGATAATGCAAAAATGCATGACGGAATGGATACCCATCATATATGTTGGGAAGTGAAAATACCTGCCCATGGTGACGAACAACCAACATAACATTGAAATCCGTAAAAATCTCTGGTGAAAACTACAAAAACCAACTCAATCCACCTTTGTATTAGTCCATTAGGAGAAAAAATGACTCAAAACTATAGAAAGTGGGTAAAAATTGTTATACATAGTAACAAAACCAAAAATTACTATGTCATTTTGACTTTTGACCCAAATAGTGAAAATTCCAAATTACCTTCGAGATTCAACTGGTGATTGTAGGAGCGTCAGGCGACAAAATCAGAAATTGTCTAGACCAGGTAATTCCTCTTCCCCTCCTTTTCCTTTCTAGTGGATTAAATTGTTAACTTAGGTTTCAAATTTTGAGTAAATTAGTGCGTAAATTGTGTAACTCGATGTATGTGTGCTACCACTTATCGGATCACATATACGATGGGTTATACGTGACTGTAAGTGAAGCAGCTCACGTATAAGTCTGTAATCAATAACTTCTATGGTTGCTAACTCAAATTTTGACTTTTATCTGGCAGGATGGTGCTAGAAGGGAGGGAAAGAGAGCATGAGGAGGTAGATGTTGTTGTGGACAGAGATCTAGGGGCCCAAATGTCCTTAAAAAGATGTGGCTTATATAAATTTTGGGCACTCAAAGGGATGAGGGCCCAGGTGAGGTTGCTTGAGATGCTTGTGGGTCACTGGGACCCTGACAGTGAAAGCTTCAACCTCGATGGGCGACCATTGAGGATTGAAGTAGAGGATATCTAGTTTTTTACTAGATTATCACGTCGGGGAGAGGTTGTAAACCTCAAATCACGAGGAGCGGGGATTGGAGTGAAAATAGAGGAGTACATTGACACCCACTATGTAGCAGGGAATCCGAAGGTCGAGAGTCAACTCCCCATCCGAGCAATAAACAATCTCATCCTCAAGATTGTTGTCCTCATGTTGACCAATATCACAGGCTCGACTTCATTGCACCAGGCATCAAGGCCGATCATGTTCTATGTTGTAGAGTGATTGAGACCCACAAAATATGATTGGTGTACCTCACTACTGGGAAATATGAAGAGCCAGTTGACAGAGTGCAAACAGGGTAGAAAGAGTAACTTCAGGTTTGCCTCTATATTATGCATTTTTTTCTTCGAGTGGGTTCCAAGTTTGGGACCTAGAGTCGATATTCTTCCGAGAGGATCTCGCGATCTAGCCATGGCACGATGTACCAAGGTAATGAGATGACAAAGGGGAGGTAGGGTGCCCACACCCTACAACAAGGATTTATTCTATTGGTAGCAATGACAGGTTATTGCTCTGGATGACTATCTCTATGTAGGTATCGACTTCAGAGGGGATATGGACATGCCACTCCCACTAGGGACCACCTACAGGGACATGGTATGTCAAATGTTTTTAAATATTTCATTTTTTTGTATTTTTGTATAGTGACACAAAAATATTTTTGGATGATGCTTAAGTACTAACTAGACACTTGTGTAACATAGACGTGGGTCCGCGGCGTCTGGAAGGGCTTCCTCAACATCGTCAAAGGAACCGGGGAGACAAGGCGAAGGGAGGAGAAGCTAAGAGAGTCCTACAAAATGTGCAGGGCAACCTGTCTCATTTGACTCATAGGATTCTAATGGTTCAAGTAGAGGATCTGTCGGAAGCCATGCAACGGTAAGCAGTTGGTGTGCCCAGAGCTTGGGTGCGACTCTTTCGGCATCTCCCAAATGTCATAGTTTTTTACCATGACACACATCTGGCGCCATAGACATAGATGTCATGGATATTGTAGTATCGGTTGTATATGTATATTGAGGGTATTAGCCCCAATTTTGTACTATAAACACCATATTTTTTGAAATATATATAAAACAGGGATCTTCGGCTTTACTTATATTTACAATGTGTACATTGATGAGATGGTTTTCATTTATTTAGTTATGTGACAAATGCCAATCTAAAACAAAATTAGCATAAGCATCAGATACATGATTAGAACTCCTAGGAATGGAATGTTAGGGTCCTAAACCGCACATAGGTAGAACAATATATTCGGATGTAATAAAGGTCAACATTAATAAGGCCTTGCAATAAAATAGAATAAGTCGAATGTAAGAAGACCTAATAGAAGCTTCCACTTCTAGAAGGATATTCCCTTATATGCTTCTTTTGATAGACATATTTAGTATAAATATGAATCAAGGGTATGAGAACCCTAGCTTGGATATTATTGTAATAGAGCTCTACTCGACTGGAGGTTGCCCCCTCGAAGAGGCCTGTGAACATTGCTCTTATAATCAAAGTGTTATTTTTGTTGTTATTCTTATATCATTTCAGTGTTATTGTGGTGATTGTTATGGCTATATTGTTATTATTATTCCATTTCTAGCATTTTATTTCTGCTCTACATACTTTTTATATCTGATATATTACAAATGGTATCAGAGCACTTTCCTCGACAAAAATTGTGGGTTAAACTTTTTTTAAGGTAGAGACGTTTTCCAGCATCTTTAATCCACAAAGATCCGTTGTTACTCACATAAACCCGTGGTTGAGGGATTCATACACACAGGAAATCCGTCGTTACTCTCTAGTACCTAGGTAGTTGGGCAATACGACAAATTGCACGGCCTAGCCTCCTTAGTTAGTGCCCTGAGATATTGGGTTGAGTACTGCTATTGGACCCCGCACATATATCAGAGAGCTATAGCACGGGTCAAACCCTTGTTTGTAGAACCCTTGAATACCTAACCCTTGGGGATAGAAACATAAACAAATTAAAACAAACAAGATCTATTGCCGCGCAACTGTGTTCGGGTTGCCAAATCATTACACATTTATTCCTGGTTAAGAATTTGGGCATTTCATCACTGCAGTATTCTTCAAAGTGAAGTATAACTCCATAGGTGTAAAATAAAAAAAAACAATAATAATAATAATAACTCTTTAAATTTTTGCACCATTATTTGAGACTTATTCCATTGGATCCATCTCTTCGCCCTTATCACATTCATACATATCATATTTCAGCAAACTTTTTGACCCCACCCGCCCCATTTTGGTTCCCTCATCATCATGACCCATACCCGTAGCCAAGACTTGGAAGCTTGTTTCAATACCTTGCAATCTAATTTCACCGAGACACAACAAGAAGTGAAACAACTCAGTGCCAATGTTGCCCCCATCAATACAACCATGCAATCCTCAATGGAGGAAATCAAACAAGACCTGACTACCCAACTTGAATCTGTCAATTTGATGCTCTGCACCAAGTTACATATCCCTACAGATAACCCTTTATCTGACCCACCTCCACATACTGAAGCTGAAAATTCCTCTCATTCCCATAACTTTCAGCACCATCACTTTCAACGTGACCTACGCCTT
>JZKD02S2075473.1:260177-285254 GCA_000966675.3 Picea glauca
GTGCTCCAAGGGTGCCACTCACCGACTGAACTGATTGGTAGACCTCTATAACCCCTGGAGTCAACACTCCGCCAGGTGAACTTGTAGGAGACTAAGGGTTCTAAGGAATAAGGCCTCCCCGCCTTATTGCGTGCCCCTTAGAATCATCATGAGCAACTGTCGCAGTCTGCCCTCACGGCATCGTGGATCCTCTCGAACTAGGTAATCGTTAACCTACAATTCGAGCCACAGCGGGAGTGCTAGCAGGTGGTGGCAGGGTTGTTGTCCACCCCTCTCTCTCAACCTCTCTGCAATCGTGTGTGGCCCCTTTACTCCATATGTGAGTCAGGTCGGCAAGCTATCGTCAGCCTGCAACACCAATAATCATGTCAGAAATGTCAACATCGAATCATCAAATCAAATGAAACATCATAATAACATATCAACCCAAATTCACACTCCCTGACTCAGTCCGGAGTCCAAGGGGGTTCTACCGATGCCCCTGCATCCTCAAGGTCAAAAACCCTGCACACTCAATAAAACTGAGTCAATATCACCCGTCTATATCAAATAGTACACATCATGTCATCTGTCAATCACATCATAATCAAATATAAAGGTCTAACATCAAAAAGGGTCCAGATCACTTGCGAGCAAGTGTCATCAAATAATAAGTGTTCTCAGTGCGCCAGAGCGGGATGTTACAAAAATAGACCCAAAAGGGTTTGTCACTATCGGTTGAGTAGCAACCATAGTCTAGATTGGAGTGATGATCGAAACCTCTGACACTAGAACCGTAGTAGTTGAAGGCATAGAAGGAGTTCCATTAACTACAGTAGGTATGAGAGTTGAAGGACTCCCAATATCTTTTTGACTTGACTCATTACTCATACTTGTATGATCGCAAGTCTGGTAGGTGGAGGTGTGTGTACCACATTTGATAACTTTATGCCTTTTAGAACGAAAAGACTCAAGATGTGGTGGTAATTTCAACAAACGGAGAGACCTGCGAGGAAGCTTGTATGGACCCACAATGACTCAAGACTTTAGATATAACAACAAACCCTAAGGCCAACTAACAATCAAAGAGCACACCAAAATAAATAAAAGGCCAATATGCACACAAATAGGATATAGTGGTTGAATAGGGGCCTCCCTCACTAAAGTAGGTATTAGAATCAGTTATAAGGGTGCTCATGGGATTAAAAGAATAGTCGGTCAGATCCCCCCAGAGAGGTAATCCTCCATAAAGGTTGTGTGTTGTCCGAACCTTATATGACTTAGGGTACCTGCAGAATAACCCTTGCAAGTAGCCTTTGTGGCTACCTATGTCAAGTAACTAAAGCCACCTCAATATAACCAATGTGTAGGCGAACAATCATAATTCAGGTCCACTATATGGGCAGGGTAACAAAGCCCGAATTCTTGAAAGCATCGCCTCTAAAAGAGGTAAAACTACTAGCAAGACCCCCATATACGAATAGATTCCCGGAAATATCTCTGACACTAAGAAGGTATTAGAGGGATATCTCTGCAACCAACTTCGCGTGACCTCGTGCTTAACTCCAATGTGAGTGGAGCCTCCTGATGTCACCAATTATACAATAGATTTCACCACTCCCATAGTTAGACACATATGTTGAGTCTAATAGCCTTGGAGAAGTTTACTCACAAAATACTATTCCAAGGCTCTATATCCTAAGCTAGTTTGTGTACCATGAAAAATAAAATCGTTTCTGATCAATTTTAAATTAATAAATGTTACTTTTAGTGGCTTTGTTTACTCAAAATATGTGGTCATGAAACTGATGATGTTATGACTCAGAAAATAAAAGAAATGAATATGAACATAAAGCTAAGTCCTAAACTTCAATTCTCAAAAGATGATAAGATTTTCAAAATGCAACTTTCAAACCAACTCTACGATTTCAATAAGATGCAATCTTTCTATACTTGTATCAAGATCAATAATAAGAACCCAAAAGATCAAATTCCATAATGCAAAATGTATTTTTTTTATTTTCAATATAAATAAATGAAAATGCAAGGAGTGAACGACAGCTTGATATATAGACCCTACTGTAAGCAAAAGGAGACAAACCAAGCAGGATATCAAGAAGCAAACACCCAACCCAAGATGCAAGGACAACCAATGAAAAATATGATGAGAAAGAAAAACCACCCAAAAATTCAACCAAAGAAAGGTTTCCTATCACTCTGCAGGCACTCAACAGTTATGACAGAGACCCAAGAAGACTCAGCAACTATCAAAACTCACCCAACAAACACCAAAATCAGCAATCAAGCAAAAAATATTGATGTACACAATTGTTTAGGAAAAAAATGCGTGTGTATGTGCCCTATAGAATGACAGCTCACGTATGTACGCGTCTGTCAAGGGAAAAACCATGTATATGTATTAATACACTGTCAAGTTAAGGATAAGGCCAAGAAACTCAGATTCAAAATGAAAATAGGTTGTCAAGCAATCAAATCACATGGAAACTCAAGCTAACCGAGAGCAATCAAAGGAGAAAAACACTCAAAACCCCAAAAATAAGATTCATTTCCCAGTATGGTCGCCAATTCTATTACAAGGAAAATCACTCTATGGCATGGGGTAAACCACAATAGACGGAGTGACTACATAAATCAATTCTAATCACAAGTATGTTATATAAATGTAAATGCCAATCAAGACAAGATAAATAGCCTACCTCGTCTGGACGTTCGATGAAGACCACAGTTGAGCACGCAACTCAAAGCTCTATACCTACAACTTGTCCTCAACAACCAAGATACATAAGAATATGGTGATAATATATAAAGTTAACATATACAATAGCATAATCCATTAACATTCATAACAAATACGCCCATGGAATAATAAATCAAATATTTGCAAGACATCAATTGGACGAGAAAAGAATATTTCTATTAAAATATGATCAACAAAAGTATACAAGTGAAAAAATTATGTGTCGGCACGTCTCATAACTGAGAAATTGTCCCTTCCATCTAGGCCTCCATCACTTCAATCCTCCACGAAAGGCAAGCTCATATAAAAGAGACAACGAGGTTCTCCATCAAAGCGGGAAGAGCTTAGAGGATGAACAATGTGTTCATAATTTAAAGGACAAAGGGATGCAGACTCAATATGAAGTGAATAATTTCTCCAGAGTAACTTTGCTCTCAAAAGTTGAATTCTTCTCATTTTCCACGGTTTGGATATGGCCCATTTATAGTATTCAAATGGAACTGAAGAGCCAAGTCGAAAGGTTTCGAAAATATGGAAGTTCAAGGATCATGGATCACGTGACATGACATGGAAACCCGACACAATTTTTAATTTTTTAGCACCAAATTTGATGTACGTGGGTTGTAGTGGTGCAACCTGCGTATACGCATGATGTATAACTGATAGGGCGTGTATATGTGGAAAAATATGATGTTTAGCTCCAGGAAGTGCAAAAGGGGACTTCAAGTCTGCATATGGAGATGGAAAAGGCCTTCTGAGCAAGTTGCATGGGGTGAGGAAAATCTTTCTATAACAACTGCACCACTCCACGCAATAACAACCAATGGTAAGAGTTTCCATTATGGGAAGAATCAACAGAAAGCATTTGATGAGACGAAAAGAAATATCAGTCAAGCACCAGTGCTCGCACTACCAAATTTGCAGAATCCCTTCGAAGTGGAGACATATGCAAGTGGGTATGCCATGGGACCAATACTGATGTAGGGAGGAAGGCCCGTCTATTATCAATTTGAAGTATTTTATGGGGAGATTCCCAAGTACCCTACCTACGACAAGGATCTATATGCCTTGGTAAAATATTTCAAAAAGTGGAAGCATTATCTGATGGGAAAGGAGACCATCATCCACACAAATCACCAGCCACTACAATATTTACAGGCCCAAAGTAAGCTACAACAAACCAGGCATTACAAGTGGATGGCGTTTTTACAATAATTTCATCTATTCATAAAGTATAAGAAGGGTAGAAAAAATAATTTAACAGAGATGCTTTCACAACCACCCACATCCAAGATTATAACTTTGGGAACCCTGGTGCACGTGGATCCTTTTACCCATGATGCATACAAAGAGGCATACACAGAATATGCAGACTTCATAAAGAAGAATATGATGGAAAGGATGACTATATTTTCTAGAATGGATTACTCTACAAGTTCGAAAATCTTTGTGTTCCTAAAGGTGAACGATTGTAGCTTATCAGAGAGTCTCAGACCTCCAATGTTGCATGACATTTTGGTGTTGGAAAGACAGTTTCCAACTTACATAGGTATGTGTATTTGCCTAGAGGATGTATACTTTTTTGTACCAGCAAACCCAACAATATGAAGCAAGGTCTATACCATCCCTAGTACCCACTCGACCTTGGGAAATCATTTCCATGTATTTTTTTGTAGGTTTACCAAACACATGGAAGGAACATGACTATTTATTCATGGTAGTTGACAAGTTCAAAAAAATGTGCATTTTCATGCCTTGAAAAAACACCATCAAGGGACAAAAAGAAACAAAATTGTTCTTTAAACAGGTTTGGGTGTCAGGAAATGATATACACTTCCACACTAAACCTAGCATAAGAGAAGAAGAATTTAATAAAGAATGTAAATTGCAAAGAAATCACACAGTACACAGAGATTTTACCCTAGAAACCCAAACCGGGAAAACCAACATTCCTTGAGCGTTATGCTCTCTTGTTGTCTTATTCAATCTGAATAAAAGATTACATGTCTAACCTTGGTCCACACCTAAGACGCAATCGACATCATACCCTATTTCCTGCACAAGAACAACCTTGTAGCCAATCCGGCTTACATTTGCATGACCAACAACCTACATCTAAATATTTCTCTAAAGATTGGTTATCTTACGATTCATTGATCATCCTTTATGACCTTACAACATGCCTCTTTATAGGATTTATAGCATAAAATAAAAATAAAAACACTGTGCCCAAAAATGATTACAGATCCATGCAGATCATTGGCTACAAATACCATGAATCTCATGATTTTGTTACAATAGACTCCAAGTCAAATTACCATTCTACTACCATTCGGCCTTCATTAGGTCTTCAGTCGGTCACCACATGCCCTCCTGTCGACCTATTGTTGGTTGACCTCTTCAAATTTTTGTCGATGTCTTTACCATGTTGAACTGCCTTGACCTTCGACTTCAACTTTACCTGGTCAACTAACCTTGACCTTCGACTTGTTGTTGATCTACCTCGACCCTCGCCCTGTTGTCATTCCACCTCGACTTCAACCGTCAGTCGTCCACCTCGACCAAACTTTCACTACAAATAATATAACAACCCAACATTCTCCCACTTGTCTTCTTTTTTGAAACCATGAGATTCCTGAACTTTCATTCACAGACCCAGGGCAACAATGCCCATTGCCTCTCTGCACCAAGAGAACTTCACAACACTCACAGAATTGGTCAACGACTCTGCTATGTTTTCCTATGTGTCTACTTTCTCCAGCAACACCTTGTTACTTTCCACCATATCTATTATGAAATGGTATTGCACATCAATGTGCTTAGTCTTAAAATGATAAGCAGGGTTATTTTCCAGAAATATTGTGCTTTGTCTATCACAACTTATCTTCATAGATCTCTGCTCAAACCCGATTCCTGAACACAACCTTTGCAGCCATACTTCTTCTTTTCTTCCATGAGTGGATTCCATGTATTTATATTATGTTGTTGAAAAGGCTATGACCACCTATCGCTTACTCATCCAGCTAATTTCTCCACCGAACATCTTGAAGACATATCTATTGATCGACCCCCGTCGATCCAGATGTTATGAGGAAAATCACTCTATGGCACGGGGTAAACCACAATAGAAACAATGACTACAAAAATCAACTCTAATCCCAAGTATGATATATAAATGTAAATTCCAATCAAGACAAGATAAAGGGCCTACCTCGTCCAGACGTTCAATGAAGACCACCATTGAGCACACAACTCAAAGCTCTATACCTGCAACTTGTCCTCAACAACCAAGATACGCAAGCATATGGTGATCATATATAAAGTTAGCATATACAATAGCATAATTTGTTAACATTCATAAAAAATACGCCCATGGAATAATAATTCAAATATTTGCAAGACGTCAATTGGACGAGAAAAGAGTATTTATATTAAAATATGATCAACGGAAGTATACAAGTGACAAACTTTTGTGTTGGCACGTCTCAGAACCGAGAAACTAAGTCCCTTCCAGTTGGGCCTCCATCACTTCAATCCTCCACCAAAGGCAAGTTCACATAAAAGAGACAATGAGGTTCTCCATCAAAGAGGGAAGAGCTTGGGGGGTTGAACAATGTGTTCAAACTTTAAAGGATAAAGGGATGCAGACTCAATATGAAGTGAGTAATTTCTCCAGAGTAACTTTTCTCTCAAAAGTTGAATTCTTCTCATTTTCCACGGTTTGGATATGGCCCATTTATAGCCTTCAAATGGAACTGAAGAGCCTATTCAAAACGTTTCCAGTATATGGAAGGTCAAGGATTGTGGATCGTGTGACGTGACATGGAAACCTGATACAATTTTTAATTTTTTAACACCAAACTCAATGTACGCAGGTTGTAGTGGTGCAACCTAAATATACGCATGGTTTATAACTGATAGGACACATATATGTGGAAAAATATTATTTATAGCTTTGGGAAGTGAAAAAGGGGGCTTCCACAAGTATTGGGTTGCCCCAAAACAACTCTTAACTTCAGTGAAATTTGTAGGAACTGGTCATTTCATGATGGATTCCATCTTCGCAGGATCTATCTTAATCTCCCCTCCACCGATCACATACTCCAAATACACCAAATATTGTTGGGAAAACTCACATATCTTGAGATTGGAAAACAATTGGTTCTTCTTCATAGTCTCTAACACCTCCATAATATGTGATATGTGCTCCTCCCAAATAGCACTATAAACCAATATATCATCTAAATAGATAACAACAAATAAATCTAGAAAAGGGCGTAAAACATCATTGATTAGTCTCATAAATGTAGTCGGTGTGTTGCATAAACCAAATGGCATAACCAACCACTCATACAACCCTTTCCTTTTCTTGAAGGAAGTATTCTAGGTATCTTCTTCTTTGACTTGTACCTAGTGATATCATGATTTCAAATTCAACTTAGTGAAGTACTTGACATGCTGCAGCTGGTCCAACAAATCATCAATCCTAGGAAGAGGGTATCGATTCTTTAGTGTAATCGAGTTCAATGCCCTGTAATCAATACACATTCTTTGAGTCCCATCCTTCTTAGGCACAATTATGATGGGTAGCCCACAAAGTGAGGTACTTGGTCGAATCACACACTGCTCCAACAATTGTTGCAACTGCTTCTTCACTTCAATTTCTTCTAGAAAAGACTATTTATACCAATATTTGGAAATGTGGAATCTAGTAAAAAATGTATTTCATGTTCCATATCCCTCTTTGGTGGTATCCCTTTAGCTCCTTGAACACTCCTTTGTATTCCTATAACAAATACACCAACTCGTGTTTCTTCTCTTTAGTACACCCCTCCAGGTATTCCTTCACTCTCATTGACTCATCACAAGACTGATTTTCTCTTAAAAAAATAAAAACACATTTCTTACTAGAAATGATTAACTTCTTGGCTTGGTTGGCACTTACCAATGAGATCTTTGACATGCCTTTATGTGCGTTAATGATGTAGTACTTCCCATCCTTGATCAGTCAGTATTGGTTGTCTCTCTTCATGAAGATTTCATCCCTCATATATATGTAGGGGCTTCCGAACACTACTCCAAATACATCAAGGGGTACTACGTCCAATTCCACTTCATCAATAAAATCAAAACTTACAACAAATTTAATCTTACACTTTTTGGTTACCTTTATATTTTCATCCTTGTTTACCCAACCCAATGGATAGGGTCTAGGATAATCGTGAACCTCCAATCCAATCTTTTTGACCAGATCTGCTACTATGAGATTAACCTATGAACCAGAGTCGAACAGAGCATCTATCTTGGTCTTCTTGACATAAATATTGATGTGGAAGAGATTGGTCATCTCCTTCTCTTCTTGTTGATGAACTCTACTTAGATCCACCTCCTTCTCCATAAATGTGCAGACAATATTTTCATCCACGTCCGAGCTACTTTCAACCTAATTTCTTGAATCTGTGGTTAGAATGTTCTTTTTATTTATGTCCTTCTTGCAGTTCTTCAAGTTCAAATGTGGATGTAGTTTCCAACATTTTTCCTCAGCATGGCCATCAATCTTGCAACGATTGCAATGATTTTTGGGATCTTTACTCTGATGTGCAGTGCTTTTTGTATTCACTTCTTATTCCCCTCCTTGGAAACTTCCTAGTGCTCTTTATGCTTCAAACCACTTGGTTTCCCTTTCTTTTGGCCTATGTTTTCCAAGTACTATGCATGTACACAAGCCTCATCCACTCTTCTTGGCTTGAAGAGAATCACCTGCTTTTGTAGATGATTTTATAAACCCCCCATTGAGGAGTACATCTGGGTTCTTGGGAGAGATACCCAATATCATGGCCATCTGTTTGGACTCAGTCGTGTAATCCTATACACTTTTCCCCTGTCTCTACCTCAAGTAGCGCCACTGGTTCTGTTGGTCCTCTACATACTCGATAAGATAGAATTGGAACTTGATGAGGGTTTTGAAGTCCTCCCACCTAGTTACTAGTATATCACCCTCCAAAGTAAGTGTTTCTGTGTGGATTTCCCGTGATTTTAAAGCATGGCCCTCTAATATCAATCTAGCAAATTAAATCTTATGCCCTTCATCTATATGGTGAATGTTAAAATAAACTTCTAGTCATTGCAACCAATGATTCAATTTTAATGCAACGATCTCACATTGGTATGGCTTTATCTCCAATTTCGCTTCCAAGGGATTGTGAAGGGTTAACGACACTTGAACTCGGCTGCTCTTTCTCGGATTCCTTTTGTGACTCATTTCTTGAGTCTTCCTGATCTCTCTATTTCCCCTCTAATATGATCTCTGATTTAGAGCCTCCATCATCTCTAAATGGTTCGATATTGCTTGCTAGAGCCTTCATGAGGAGCTTCATATTGTGACTAATGTCGACAACTTGTGCTTCCAACCTCTCAAATCTCTCTTATGCTAGATCTCGAGGGTTATTATGAACAGAATCGTTCACCATGGCTAGGGTTTCTACGACTTCTCATTAAGTTGATTCCTAGATCCTGTAAATTCCCACAAATACCTAAAACAAAACTGCTCTGATACCAATATGATTTGTAAACTGTCATGGATATTCCACTGGAATATTTTGACACAACATATCTGATAAATAACTGAAATATTTATTATTAGGTTATTTTTACTTTAGATTTCCATAATATTTAGTTACTTGTTTTTCTTCTTATGCATGAAATAGATAAAATGTGGAAAATAGATAATAGTATAATACAATCACACCGTCCACAAATAAACACAAGATATGACCTAGGAAATCCAATACGGGAGAAAACCCAGCTAGAAGGTGGGGTTGCTCTACTCTCTTTTCTCTCGTATAGAAATGATGCAAGTAAAAAGAAAGAGACACTCTCTGTGGAGGTGCCTTTGACATGTGGTATGTATGGATGCTACAAAATCTTTCCTCATCTATTATGCTCATACAATACCACTCTCAAATGTTTTGTTCAACTATGGAACAAGATACAATGCAAAAGAAGGGAACCCCTTCTCCTCCTAATGGCCCAATATTCAACACAACCCGATAACCACCTAGGGTTAGGTTTTTTACTTCCTCAACCCTCAATTGTGATAGGGTTTTGGACCTTCTAGAATATTCTTGAAGTTATTTATGTGGCTAGACCCATATGCATGAGAAATGGGGGCTAACATGGCATCCTCTCATACCATGGTGGTCAACACAGTAGGTCAACTTGCAAGAGGCATAAATTTTGCATACGAGCTCCAATTGATGTGATTTTAGAACCGTTGGAAAGATCTCGATGTGTAGAATAGAATCACATGATCCTAGCTTGATAGGAAATTTTTAACCCCAAAAAATTCCTCTTGATGCCTCAAAATGGCCCCGAAAGGTTCCAGACCCCAATTTTCCAAACTGGGACCTACCATTAAAATGGCCCTACAAGATAATTCCTCCAATTTTTTCCACTCTAAAAGGATTGAGATAGATGAAAAACAATATAATGATCCAATATGGATCATACACCCTTCAAGATACAAGTTAATTTAGATACCCCCTTATTTGAAGGTCAAATAGATGCATATTTTGTAGAGGAATGGTTGAATCTCCTAGAAGGTTATTACTCTTTCCAAAAAGAAATCGATGGTGAAAATATCACCTTCGTGCTCCTTGAATCCCTTCCCCATGTCAAATCTTGGTAGGAATGTTACTAGAAAAGGCACACGATAGATGAATCTATGCCATTTAGGAGAGAACCCACATGGGTAGCCTTTGTGGATGCCCTCAAGGAGGAGTTCTACCCTGTTGGAAGCTATGATGACCAGTATATGAGATGGATGACTATGTGTCAAGGGAGAGACCAGATGGTGCTAAAGGACACCAACATATTTCATACCTTACGCTCAAAGCTAGGCATCAAAGACTCCGAGTGGCACCTAGTTTTGAAGTACCGCATTGGTTTGCATAGGTAGATCCAAACATAGATGGACTTATTAAACATTTTCTCATTGGGAGACATCTATAAATATGTTGTCAAAATAGAGAATAAATTTAAGAAATGGAGTAATTCAGAGTTCGGGTTTGAAAATACACCACAATATAAGCATGGCAAAGGAAACCCTAACTCACAAAACAAAGGACAAAGCAAGGAGATTCAATCTAAAGAAAATGAATCCAATTCATCGGCTAAGAAGGATGATAGGAAGTCTAAGAAGGACACTGGAAAGTGGTGTGAGTTCCACAAAACCCCCTAGCACAACACCGATGAATATTGCTTGAAATAATCATTGGTGGCCAAGCTCAAAGAAAAATAATAAGAACCTTAGTCAAACTTGGATTCATAGTACAATAAAGGGAAACAAATCATCAATACAAAACCAACTACTACCATCATGGCCACAACAATACAACTAGAAGAACCAGAAGAGACTGAGGAGGAGGAGTCTCTTCCACTAACTAATATGGGTAAAGGGGTCCCCACTACATTTCATTATTGAAAATAGTAGTAAAAAAAACTTGATCTTAACTGAGGTCACAAAGAGATTGAAGCTTCTAACAATGCCACACCCCAATCCATACACCACCAGGGACGAGACGTTTGCATCGGCCGATAGTTTTTCATGTTCTATGTCATAAATCCCTTCAAGGATGAGGTATTGTGTGATTTTTATCCACTTTAAGTTTTTGATGTTCTTTTAGGACAACCATATATGTGGAAACGTCACCCTATCTATGAGTCTCAGCCCTGGAGCGTCATTGTTACTCTAGGAGGTCATATCTACAGGATACCAGAGGTAGTTATGACTACTACCTTTTCATTGATCTCGAAAAAATAGTGTCACTAAGTAATTTCTCATGCCACAAATTTTTCCCTCTTCACAATCCATTCAAAAGGTGAAAAAAATGTCAATGTGACAACCATAGCCTCGACCCAAGACCTTTCTATACAATAGAATCAGGCCAACAAGATTGTAGAGGAGAAAAAAGGCATTTTTCACCTACGAGATGTGTATGCACTGCCAATTCAAGCATTCCATTGACTTGGTGCCCAGTGTTCCCTTACCCAATGGTCCAATATATATATATATATACTCTCCCTTCAATAGAATGATATTCTTCCATATGTTCAACATAAATCTTTTGGCCCCGACCCTTTTCAGGTGTGCTTGGGGTTCCAGCCATTAGACCCCATTGATATAGCTCTTCCTATTGCATCTTCACCAATAGATTCCTCCCACACTCAGACCAAAGAAAATTATGCAGCCATATTTGTTGAATGGATCTAGGCCCTCCAACAATAGTTTCATGACATACTTCAACATGCTAATTCCAAGTACAAACATGACAACTACTTCAACAAGGCAAGCGGCTCACCAAGGTTCAAATTCAGGAAACATTTCCCCATCTCCTGAGAGAAATTGATGCATTAGGGACCATTTATTCCTAAGGGGAGAGGACTAATCTAGGTGGATATCGGTGTCCATCCACCTTTTCCACTGAATCAACATTTTCAAGCCTTTGGTTTTGATAAACCATGATATTCACCATTTTGATGGGGAATGTAATGTAATTCCATCTCCATTTGTTAATTGCATCCATCATATAATGATTTCTTAGTGGTCTTATGTGCATGCCTACAACATTAATGCATCATATCCCATTATAAATTTGCAGTTAAGCACACTTGGGCTAGAGTAGTATTGGGATGAGTCACCTCCCAAGAGGTCCTAGTGTTTTACATGCCTATGGCATTTTGTAAACTTAGACCAATTTATCCCACATGCATCATGAGAATTATTCTCCTCTCACTCTCTCATATATAATCAAGATGAATAAGGTCCTTTGAGCATGCAATGGGTTGTTATGTAATGTTTATTGTGAATGAGCGTAGACGACATCTCTTTCTCTTCAGAGATAAGCTACCACCATTCTAGTAAGTTTGTGTTCTACAATATTTTGTTACTCATTAATAAAAGTTGGGTTTCACTATATTTATATGTTTTCTGTTATATTTATTTTGTTTCTCATTTCATTCTCAATGTAATCTTGATCACTTACTCATCCAGTTGATTGCTCCACCAAAAATATTGAACACATATCCATTGGTCAACCTTCATCGATCCAAATCTCCAGCCCATTGACAAAGCCATGTACATTTACCTCCCTCTCAATTTCATGTTTTGATCCAGATTATTTTTTAGAATCAAATGAAAGAATAGATATTACAATGAAATACACATAAATATTTCCAGAAACAGAGAAATACAATAATACATGATTTCTATTAATGAAAGAAATGTACAAAGACTGTAAAGATACAAAGTGAAAAACTCGCTAGAATGGTGGTAGCTTATCTCTGAGAAGATATGTGATGAATATGCTCATTCAAAAGAATATGATTGTTACAATGAGGCTCTAAATACCCTTTTAACATAAGAAAAATCCAAAACCCCAACCCTAGAAGATGAAAATCCAAAAGGTTTGTGGGCCCCGATGGGGGTAGTTGATACGTCAACTTCTCGTGGGAATAAATTTTGCATACGATCTCAGTTTGGGGCACTTGATACACCGTTGGAAAGGTATAACCGATAAGAACACATTCTGACTGGCCCAAGTCGATCCAGTTCAGTATTTCTTGGGCCTGAAATCCACAAGAAACATCGTTTAGGGCCTCAAAACGGCCCCCGAAAGTTTGGGACCCAAAAAAATGTCGAGGTGGAAAACTTTATTTTGAGCCACTGGAATAGGTGGGTGGCCACCAATATCCCCCTGGATCAGTATTTCCTCCTTAGAAAGAAATTTTCTCCATTGCATTGAGTTCCCAGGGGAGAGGGGGAAGCGTTTGTTGAATATGAACCTTGGTGAGTCGCTTTCTTTGTTGGAGAAGTTGTGTTGCTTGGTCTGTGGGAGGTTGTTGAGAACCTGATGAGATGATTGCGTGTAGAAGTAATATTTGCACTTTGCTTCAATATTTTCAACCTTCTTCAGCTATATACAAAGTGCTTGGACTGAAGTTGCAGTGGTTGCAGTGTCCTTGTGTTCACCTTTTGAACAAATTGTGAAGAAGTTGAATATTGTAGTTTGAGATACTACCTTGCATCATTGTTTAGGTAGGACAATAGTTAGAACTACCTCTGTTATCATGTAGAGATGACCCCCCAGAGTAACAATTACACTACGAGATCGAGACTCATAAATATCATGGCGCTTCCACATACATTTCTAGCCCAAAAGAACATCACAGACATCCAACGACGCAACATCACATAATACCTCATCCTTGAAGGGTTGGATGTCGTATGCCAATCAACACTACTGGTTGACATGGAGATCTCATCCCTGAAGAAGCCAACCAATGTTGTATGGTTTTGGATGTGGTGTTGTCAACAATTACAACTACTTGACGACCTCTATTGAGATGAGGTTCTTCTAGATTCCGCTATCAACAATAAAATGCAGCGAGGTCCCCTTCACCCTTATCTGTGAATGAAAAAGGCGCTCCCCCTCTTCAGGATCTGTTGGTTCGTCTGGTTGAATTGTTGCAGTCGTGACAGTAGCAGTGGGGTCTATGTCGATGATCTGTCTTCTTCCCTTATTTTTTGAATCAAATTCTGAATCAAGGTTTGACTCCTTTTCTTTGATCTCAAACACCAATGATTATTTTGAGCGACATTCATCAATGTTGTGCCAAGGTCTTTTGTGGAAATTGCACCACTTTCCAATGTCCTTCTTCGTCTTTCCATTACCCTTATTTTCTTGTGGCTTGGAAAGGTTTTCAGGAGGATGTTTGTTAGGGCCATATTTATCATACTTTAGTTTTTGCGGATTTGCAGATCTGAACTCTCGTTTGTTCTAGTGCCTAAATTTATGCTTGATTTCGACAACATATATATAGGCAGCTCCCAGTGATGAGATTTCCATGAAATCCATTTCGGTTTGGATGTACCTATGCCGAGCCCCATGGTATTTCAGAACCAAATGTCACTCAGAGTCTTTGATACCCAGCTTGGTGTGTAAGGTATGGAAATTATTTGTGAACTCTGACACTGTTTGGCCCCTCTCTTGCCGCAATGTGGTCCATCTCATGTATTGGCTATCATAGTTACCAACAAGGTAATACTGTTCTTTGACCGCATCCACACAAAAATCCCAAGTGGGCTCGACCCCATATATTCCAGACTCCTCTATGGAACTTTTCTCCTAGTAAATTTCCCACCAATGTTTGACATGGGGGAGAGCCTTAAGGAGTGTGAAGGTGATATTTTCCCTATCAGAAAAATTGTGAACAATGAAATAACCTTCTAGCAGATTTAACCATTTTCTGGGGCATCTACATCTATCTGACCTTCAAATATGGGAATATCAAAATTAACTTGTACCTTGAAAGGATAGGTTCTTCCAAAGTGGTCGCTTGATGAAGACGTTCCTGTTGTTATTGGCAGGCATTGAAGGAAGTGGGGAAAATTCTCCATCATTTCGTCCCTCTGTCGCGTGAGAGATTTCTCAAGCAACAGATTAATAGAATATTGTGCTCCATCATTTTTCTTTTCTTCCACCATGGAGGGTTTCTTGGGTGTGTGAGAGAAATTTTACTCAAGAGAGACAATCCCAAGACCCAACTTTCTATACTCAGACCTCGTCAGGGACATGCACTGAAAAAGAATCAAGAGCAACATGCTCTGATACCATTGATCTGGATTATTTTCAACACGAAATGAGAGTGAAGATATAATAAATAAATGTACAGAGATATATTAGATATCCAATAATATAACAAATATATATTAGAGATATAAAAATAAACACATAGATACAGTAATACACAATTTCTATTAATGAGCGAAATGTACAAAGACTGTAAAAATACAGAGTGAAAGACTCGCTAGAATTGTGGCAGCTTATCTCTAAGAAGAGATGTGATGGCTACGTTCATTCACAAGAAGATGATTGTTACAATGAGGCTCCTAAGTCCTTTTTAACATAAGTAAAATAAAAAACCCTAACCCTGGAAGATGAAAATCCAGAAGGTTTGCGGGCCCCGATGGGGGTAGTTGATACGTCAACTTCTCGAGGGCATAAATTTTGCATACGATCTCTGTTTGGGGTGCTCGATACACCGTTGGAAAGGTCTAAATGAGAAGAACACATTTCAGCTAGCCCAAGAAATATTTTTGAACAGTATGTTGGGCCTGAAATCCCCCAAAAACGTCGTTTAGGGCCTCAAAACGGCCCTGGAAGTTTGGGACCCGAAAAACTGTCGAGGTGGAAAACTCAATTTTGAGCTAGTGGAATAGGTGGGTGGCCACCAATATCCACCTGGATCAGGTTTCCATTAGTAGCAGATATAATATTATGTTGTGCCACACAGGTACCTAAACACTCTTTTGACAACTGTCCAGTGCTCTTTCTCAGGTGTCGACATGTACCTTCTCAATAATCCCACTACATGAGCAATGTTTGGTAGAGTACATACCATCACATACATTAGACTATTAATAAAATGGGTATAGGGAACATGTACCATTTCCTCTATCTCTTCATATGTCTTTGGACACTTCTTAATAGTTAGTTTTGCTCCCACAGGAATTGGTACCTTGACTGATTTGCAATCTTGCATGTTGAAACGTTTCAAAACTCTTTCAATGTACTTTCTCTAATTTAACCAAATATTTATAACTGTCTAATCTCTCTTAATATCCATTCCCATAATGAAGTTAGCGGCAACGAGATCCTTCATGTTGAACTTGGAGGATAGTTGTGTCTTCACCTCCTTTATAACATCCATGTTGTTTCTAACCAATAACATGATGTTGACATACAAAGTTGCATATATGAAACAACCACCTTATTCCTTAGAATATACACAATGATCAATCTTACTTCTCACAAATCACAAACTAAGAATGTATGTGTCAAACTTTTTGTGCCACGTCCCTGGTGATTGCTTCAGTCCATAAAGGGATATATTTGATTTGCACACCATCTCTTTCTTTCCCTTTACTACAAATCCTTCGAGTTGTTTCATGTAGATTTATTCTTCCAAGTCCCCATGTAGGAACGTTGTCTTCACATCCATTTTATCTATCTCAGGATCAAATGTTGCAGTCAGAGACATTAGCACTCTAATAGATGTTAATTTGCAACATGAGAGAAAATCTCACCAAAGTCGACTCCCTCGACTTGGGAATACCCTTTCGCTACCAGTCAATCTTTGAACTTCTCAACTTGACATGTTGTATTCAATTTTTTCTTGAGCACCCACTTGCTATCGACAAGTTTCCTTCCATTAGGTATTTTGACCAAATTACATGTCTCATTCTTGTGCAAGGAATCCATGTCTTTAACCATGGCCTCCTTCAAGAGTTTACCCTTTGTTGAGTCAATTGCCTCCCTGGCCAACTTGGGCTCATCATCAGTGGTAGATAACACAAATGCAGAATGGAAATCAAGTGGACAGTACCACTCAAATGGTTTCCTTACTCGTTAATACCTCCTTATAACCGAAGTCGATTATTGCATCTCTTCATTTGATATAGTTGACTCATTTGAATCCAATTCTTCATTCCTCAACTCAAACACCATATTCTCTAGTTCTTTATCCATTTGATCCTCTTTAGTCCTAGAAGCTCCTCCAAATTCCCTGAAGATCACATCTCGAATACACACTATTTTCTTCAATACCGGATTCCATACCTTATATCATTTCATTCCATCCTTCTATCCGATGAAAATACACTTGATTGTCTTATTGTCCAGCATGTTCCTCTTTTCCTTGGGAACATGCAAAAATGCATCACAGCCAAAGACTCTGAGATGTGAAAGTGAAGGATTCTTACCAAACCATACCTCATGTAGAGTCCAGTCGACTAGCACTGATGAAGGAGACCTATTTACCAAATATTTTGCAATATCGACTGCATCTTACTAGAATTATCATGCAAGCCTAGCACCAATAAGCATGCTCCTTGCCTTTTCCATCAACGTCATGTTCATTCTTTCAAAAAATCCATATTTATATGGAGTATATGGTGTGGTATTTTGGCATTCTATACCACATTTTTTGCAAAACTACTTAAAATCCTTTCCACAAAACTCACTTGCATTTTCAGTTCTTAGCACCTTGATCTTCTTATCTGCTTGGTTTTCCACAAGATATTTAAATTCTTTGAACTTCTCAAAAACCTCTATTTCTTCCTCAAGAAATATAACCATGTCTTCCTAGAGAAATCATCTATGAAGGAGACATAATATAGAGGCCCAAACACATCACTATGTATCAATTCCAAAAACCATTTTTCTCATGTAGCTCCAGATGGGAATCTAATACGATTATGTTTTCCATAGATGCAATGTTCACAGAAATTGACTTCTAAATTACACTTAGGAAAACTTTCGACCATACCTTTGCTTGGCATAGCTCAAATTCCTTTTACACCAATATGTCCCATCGTCTAGTGTGATAGCACAATTGGGTCAAATTGACAAAGAACATTCAAGTTGAGTGGATTCAAGTCATCCCGAGTCAATTCAAGTCGATTCCATTTCAAAAATAGAAAATTTGTTGTGTCCAATTGAGCTGAATCTCCCTAAAAACTTGTATAGGATTCCAATATATAGTCCTCTCATTAATACCATCACTCCCCTAACCATTTTGCACATATCCTTCTAAAATAAAGAGTGCACACCTCCATAATTCATTTTGTTGAGAGATAGCAAATTTCTTGCCAAACCCGAAATATGTATCACACCTTGAAATATCTTTACTCCTCCCATCCTATAACATCATTCAAACGCTTCCTCGTCCAACAATTTTGGTTTTTGATTCGTCCCCCGAGAACACATCTCTTTCTTCATATCTATGATATTCGCAGAACCATTCCCTATGAGGTGTCATATGAAAATATGCATCTAAGTTGATCAACCAAACATCATGATCCAACTTTGTACTAGACGATGCTAGATACACATCTCCTCCTTTATCTGGATTAGTATTTCTCTTAGTTGATTTCTTCTCGCGGATCATATATTGATCTCACATCATTGTCTTATAACTCCCATTGGACTCAGGTTTAGTTCATATCCAATATATTCTTAACCTTTCTCTAATATGACTTATACAAAGCAAAAAAATGAGCTATGATACCACTTGTAGATAAATGATACTCACACTAAACCAACCAGAAAAGAGAAGACTTACTTAAACAGAAAATCAACAATGAAAAACACACACATACACATAGATTTTACCCTAGAGTATCTCCTTGAGTGTAACTAGGAAAACCAACATTCCTTGAGTGTCTCCTTCTCTCTTGTTTTCTTATTCAATCATAGAATAAATAGTTACATGACTAACCTTAGTTTACACCTAAGACACAATCATCCTACTCTCTTTCTCTACACAAGAACAACCCTGCAACCAATTCGGCTTACATCTACAAGACCCTTACAATTCTACAACAACATCAACAATTCTAACATTTTACAGTATTACATCCCACCATATTTACAAGATTTACAATATGAAAAACCCTAAATCATGGCACCCAAAAATGATTATAGATCCATGAAGATGATTAGTTGCAATCTTGTGAATCTCAGGATTTTGTTACAATCGACTACCCGTCAAACTTCAATCGGCTACAAACCGGTCAACCACTAATCAAAATTCAATCATTCTCCAATCGACTACCACTCGACCTCCTATCAACCTCCTATTGGATGACCTCTCAATATTCTAGTCAATCACTTTGACCTTCGACTTATCCATCCAATCAAACATTCACCCAGTCAATACACCTCAACTAGCTAGTCGATTTAACTAATTTTTCACTACAAAGAACATAACAACCCAACAATACTAACTCAAGGAAGATGGAGGGGATCATCAAATAGAAAATTCCTACCAATTTAATTTCATTTAGGAGATTTATGGGAGAAACACAACACCTTTTTTTTAATTAAGGCTTCCATTAAACTCTACAAAATGGAAAAAATATGTATATATTTTAATACAAAAACATATGTACTACCACTGCAACCTCCACTAGCAGGTCCAAAACTCAAAAATTGAAGTTGTCTTATGGAAAAACATCCCCATCATATAGTGATAGTCATAGTCATAAATATTAAAATAAAATAACCAAAAGCCTTATGATTGATACATACAATTCCCCTATGACCCACCTAAATGTAGGGAGAGGTTGGTGATGGGCCTCTCCATTATAGTATCTTGAGGCCCACTTTTGGGACATTTTGGCCATACTTTTACTCTATAAACCCCTTTTTTGTTTAACACACCGCCCACACTAAGAGAGGGGGGGGGTGAATTAGTGTGTGGACTATTCTAACTTTTTCTTCTCACAGGTTAGCATTTAAAACATATTTGAACATATTAAGAACAATCAAATCATAATTACAATGGACACAGAGACACTAGATGTTTGTATTAGATTTTGTATAATTGATATGAATATTGTAATGTAAATATATGTGAAAGAGGATTTTCCCAGCATCAACTTATTTGTTTCAGCACCAACTGAAGTAAGGAGCACCAACTCCTCGGAGAGCACCAACTCTCATGCAAGACCCAGCTTGTTGCAAGACCTAGCTTGTTGATAGAACCCATTCTATCCAACTAGAGTTTATTCAACTCCAGTAGTAGTGATCCATTATAGAATCAACTCTATCTCATGATCAAAGGTATATCATAAAACACTCATCACCGCATTTCATCTTCTCTCTGAAATTTGTGCCTTCTTCGCTTTATATTTCCTCTGATATCTTCACACAATATTTTCTTCTACATCTCTCTCTTATATCCACACAGACCTCAGGTCCAGATCCACCTCTTCACTTCACAAGCCACGCTTCATACACAAGCACCATTTCAAGTGAACCAATCATGGTTTTATTTATAGTGGCTTATGCTCAAAACTTGCTTAAGTTATTGAGTCGACCTATGCAATAACCAACTTGTTCATTAACAACTTTGGGACCACCAGAGATCATCATTTTGGGTCTTCAATGTTACACCTAGAATCCCCTTTCCTTTCACAAATCAATCACAGTCATGGATCGATTTCCTTTGTCTCTATTCTAATAGAGATCAGCGCTTCCTTCAACCCATGTTCATATGATCAATGGCGTAGAACCACATGCTTAACAATTTAAGTGACCCATACATTTTTCCATTTAAAATATCTTGACCATATGACCGACGGCAGTGACCTCATGTTAGGAAAGACGATCACATGAGCGCTTATCAATTCAATGGCCACGATTCATTCTCCCGATGATATGGACGATTGTCGAAACTTTGGGTCTTCGCCCTTTGGGTCTTCGTGACTTCAAACCTTTCAAATCTTCCGAATACGATATCGTCGAACAGATCGGATGGTTCACATTACATCTTGGAACCAGATAAATGGTTAGCATTAATCCTTACACTCATACTTCATTTCTTAATCCAACGGCTAGGACTTAATCAAGAAATGAGATGAATGGCCACCTTTTACTCCATGACTTTGTCTATTATTCTTACGCTATCCTTCCACTGTATTTTGATCAATGGTTGTGAGTGCAACCAAACATCAAATCGATGGTCGAGATCTCCTTCGGGTCTTCGGACTTTGGATATTTCAAGTCTCAACACCTTCTTTCTTTGTATGACAATATTCTGGATCTGACAAATGGTTGATGCATGTCCCTCTCGGATTAATGATCGAGATCTCCTCGGATCTCCAAACTTCAGAGATTTCAAATTTCAACCCATTCTTTCCTCCGTACGTTATTCTTTCGGAGCTGACGATCCACTGACACGTGTCCCTTTCTCGATCAACGGTCGAGATCCTTTCGCATCTCCGGGGTTCGGAGATTTCAAATCTCAAAACCCCTTCTTTCCTCTGGAGTGATCACCTGTTGTGTAAGTCATCAACGGTGGAGACCGCTTGATGTCGGTTAATGTTTTCGCTTACACTATCCTTCCACTGTAGTAGATCGACAATCAGGAATTCTCCCAAAGTGATCTTTCATATCGGACATCTTGTGTCCACTTCGGGACTCCAACATTCGGGACTTCGAGACTTTGGGAAAGTGCTAGTGGTATATCTCTCGAAGCAAAACTCCCGAAGTAACGTAATTTGCTTACGTCACTTGCTGACATGTCACGAGCCGAGTAGTTGTCACGTGTCACTCTGATTCGTGATTTGCACGTACCAAAAATGTCGATTCATCTTGACACTTGTCATTCTCTAACTATGCCACATGTCCTTGCTAACGTAGACTGTTGATGTGGATCCCCATGTGGCATGTGTTCATGTTGACGTGGTCTGCCACACTTTCTTGCTGACGTGATCTACTGATCAAGAGCCCTGATCCAACGGTCCTCATTATGTCCTCCAAATCCGACGGTCCTTATTCACTTTGGATTTCCAAGCTCCGGGTATTTCAAATCTCAAACTAACGGAGCGTAAGTTCCTCACATATTTAGACCCGAAGTGAAGGATGTTCGTTCGATCAGGATCTTAGATCGACGGTTCGATCTATCTACAGTATTATTCTTCTGGCTTATCATGTCCTTCCACTTAGAATGATCCAACAGTTGACGGAATTTCACATGAATGAGATCTTAGATCATACCTCGCTTATCCTATCCTTCCACTTGAAAATTATCGGACGGCTTGACGAGAACTTGGATTTGATCTGATGGCTGACGGGTATTTGGATAGTCAAACTCTCAGCCTTTTTACCTCGCTTATCCTGTCTTGCCACTCAAAATGTGATCCAACAGTCGTGAATATTCTCGAAGCAGATACACGATAGAGGATGATTGTGGAACCACAACTTGTGAGTGATTTAACTTGTCACCCAAACTCTGCAATTGGAAGTTGTGTGTTGTCGGTGAGTTAACCACAATCGTCAATCTTCAAACCCATAAGATCGGACGGTCCTGACTAATTGTGGGATTGGAACTAGCGCGATGTTTAATTCTCCTTTCGATCTCTGCAATTCATCCCTATCATTGATCTGGCGATTGCACATCTTACGGTCACGATTTAATCTGGCTTAATCTCATTGTTGTTGGATCAACCGCAATCGTATATATTTGGAGCTATAATATTTGACGATCTAATCTAATTGCGGGATTGGAACTAGCGAGTATTTTAATTCTCCTTCCAATCTCTGCAATTTATCCCTGTCGTTGATCTGGATTGCAGATCCGATGGTCACGATCCTCAAGCCCAAGGTCACTCATATGACCGTCGTCTATTATATTTAGATGATCAACATGGTCAACCTTGATCGAACGGTTGTTGAGGCTTCTCGTTCTGAGCTTACGTTTTTTATGTGCATTGGTCGACTTCTCAATTTTCCATTGATCTCGACGACACTTTTGCAATGCACTCTTCCATCTGATCTTTGATCTCTGCATTTGCTAACCCTCCTGAGATTTTATCATAGGAACATTGTTGATCCTATCGTGATCAACAATAATCACGAATTGCTTCAGTGTACCCTATTTTCCCTTATTAGCTTTTGATCTTCATGTTGCTCGCTCTTCATGTTCGTTATCATAGGAACATTGTTGATCCTATCGTGATAAACAATAATCACATATTGTGTTTTCCCTTTTGAGCTTTTGATCTTCATATTGTTCTCTCCTCCTCCTGAGCTTGTGCTTTCAATATCTGCATACTGTTTGACATATTCTCTTGACTGATACACTATTGACATCAATGACAATCTTATCTCTGGTAGTTCATCATTAAGAACAAATCATCACATAGATTGTTGACATCAATGACAATATGTCCAACATTTTTGACCTGATCAATATAAGTATATATGTTTTTTGTGAAATTGATTGATTGATGGAATGTGTTGAATAATTGAGTGTGTGTTGTGTCTTATTTTAGCTATGGTTTCATAATTTTATGGATGCCTAAATGTTAAACTAACCCATGCTCCAAGCAGGTTGAATCAAGAAGGAGTCCTACTCCATCATTGCATGAGAATAAAATGGGATTGTGTCCCCTCATCCATCCAAAGACTTGAAAAGTCCTCAACCATCCAAGGTACCAAATCTAGCATGATCAATTCGAGTAGTTGACTCAAGGAAGGAGCAGTTGACTCAAGGAAGGAAATCTAGGAACATATTTGATCCATATATCTTAGGACCCTAATTATAGGGATCTTAAAGACACATGCCTTTAAATCAAGGATTGATTGAAGCATTGATTGATGTAACCTCTTAGACATGTAAGTAGGAGCTATCAACTAACCCTAGGAAGTTAGTCAATTTGTTGAGCATTAATCATTCTTAGAGAATTCAAACTCCTTTAGATATGTATGGTTATTATGAGCTAGTATGCTAATGAAGATTGTGTACTTTCATATTTGTTGTTACTAGTATTATTTTAGGTTCCCTATAGAATCCTTGAGTAGGGCCCACTCAAGGATGAACAAGGAACCTTTGTATTGTTGTTTCATTCCTTTGATTTTAATCTTATTTAGTTGATTTTTCTCACATTTTATGTTGTGCATAAATTTCAACATTTCCTGTAGCAACATTTCATTTCATATGGTAGCACTTTATTTCATGTAGCAGAATTTCTAGCATATCATTGCAAGTAGTTTTGTGGTATTTTTCAATCGTCAAGGAGGATCTATTAACTTTGGATTTATTCATATTTACAACATGTTACTTCATAGGTAATTAGTTTTGTTTTTCCATGATCTAATTCATTTTTTGCAGTAGGATAATTTTTTGTAGGATTACTTTGTTTTCATTAGGATAGCTTAAGATAAATTCAACTTTGTTTTCAGCAAGTTCATTTATTTACTTTGGATCATCAACCTAAAACTATCTTGCTTGGATTTACATACTTGCATCCCAAATTTCCTTGTTGTTAGGATAAGCAGGATTGGTCCCTAAGCTACATGATCTTTTCAATTATGATATTTTCAAGTTAAATTACAACTTTATTTCAAGTTAAATTGCAACTTTCTTTCAGTTGAATTGCATATTTCCTTTAGGTAGTGTTGAATTGATTATTATCCTTTTCCTTTGCTTAAGTAACCCATGCAATTTTAGGATGAATATGTTTCCTTCTTAGATAGATGCATGTATGAAGTTTTCACACATAGTGCATAGTATCTCTCAAGTTTGTATGAACCTTGGGTTGACATTTAAAGTTGTATGTTGAGGAGTACAATAGTTTTGTTTCTATTCTTTGGCCCATCACAATTTTTGGCGTCGTTGTAGAGGAGGTGCTAAAAATTGCATACATTCTATCATTTTTTATTGTTAAAAAGAAAAAAAAATAGCTTTAGATTGCATGCATTTCATCAAGAAAA
>JZKD02S2075473.1:285304-316382 GCA_000966675.3 Picea glauca
CCACTATTGAAACAAGACCCAGCAATCAAGAACAACAACAAGTTGATTGTGAGGCAACCATCCAAGAGGAAACCAACATTTGTGTTAACTTATTAGAGGAGGAAGCAATAAATTTCACAAATCTCTTAGAAGAAGAAGGATCCCCATCTCACCACACAATGATTAATGATGTAGACAAATATGAAGTCTTTGATTTTCCCATTCAGGAAACCAATGGGGAAACCAAGATGAAAAAAATTAACCCCTCTACTCTTCCTCACTTCCATGGTATTACTACAGAAGACCCTGACACTTTTCTATTTGAGTTTGTAGTTGTTTGCAGACATGTCACATGATCAAAATCTCAAGTTATTTCCCTCTACACTGAAGGAATCATCCTTGAGATGGTTCATGAGCCTAGAAACAAACAACAATGGTAGATAGGACCAAATGAACTAAACCTTCATTGAAAAGTATAAGGACTATTGCAAAGCTATGGACACAAGAGATGAGATCTTCATAATGATCCAAGGAGAGTATGAGTTCTTGGAAGGCTATGAGGAAAGGTTCAAACTCAACTACAAGAGATCTTGTAGTTGTACATTGGATGAAAACTCACTAAAACTTGTCCTACTCAAAATAATAAGAGAGGAATTCATGGATACCTTGAAACTTCTTGCAAATGGAGACATCTTCTAGCTAGTGTATGATTATATCAAACAAATATTCAAAAATTAATTTAGATCGACAAGGAAGAAGGGCAGGAATGGTAACAATATGGTAACATAGTCATGTAACCCTACAAATCTTACTAAGAATGAAATAAAAGGATTATTAGAGGATATGAAAATTGATATTTTTCACCCAGTATCCATGAAAATGGACGCATTACAAATCAAGAAGAAAGAAGAGGCATAGAGGGCTTTGGCCATTTTGTGTCCTAGATGTAGAAAGAAGCACCCCATAAATGAATTCCCACTCAATAATGTAGAGGTTTGTGCAATTTCTGAATACCCACATCCAACTAACAAGTTCCCTTCCTTTTCAAGCCTAAGAGATGCTTATCAAGGGGTTGAAGAGAATATGGAACCATTATGCTTCATCAACCAAAGGAAACCAAGATTTCCTAAGCCATTTAAACTTAGGTATTCCCTACACTCACCCTCAGTACTTTGGCAAGTATAACTCATAAATGCATTCTCAACCTTGGTACCAACCTAATCCACCTACTTTCCCTATGAAAAACTGATGGAAATATCCAAATTAGTCTTTCAATCCAAACCTCCAATGCAAAACCTTCAGTGGACTAATCCTCCACAAGGATGGAGACCGTCAACCCAACAGTAGTAATCATTTCTTTCACCTCCACTTGAATAAAGCAATGGTTCCATAAGTGTAGTGACACAACCACCAAAATAACCATAGTTTCCTACCCAACCAATACCTAATCCAAACAATATGCAAGTCCAACCTATGTATAATAATTAGATAACATATCAAACCTACTCTATGGATCTTCAAGAGATCGATCTTAGAATAGGGAAGGTACTAAAGGCTCCTCCTCTCACTACCAAACCTATATAAGACATACGTTTTGAGAAAGAGGATACATCACCATAAGAACAACCTATCTCTCAACAAGTTCCACATTATCCTAAAGGGATAGACACCAAGAATACCTACACATCTACAGAAAATAACCTCTTAGAGAACTTAAGAATATGTGTCAAAATCCATCTCCTCTAGGCCATTAATAATTTTCTTATCTATAACAAGTTTATCAAGGAAAAATACCTTAAGAAACCTGGAAGGAAGAAAAAGGACCCTCCTATAATCAATATGATATGCCAACTAGCAAACCTTATGCTAGGAAAAGTGTTTCTCCCTAAGTACTTAGATCCAAGCAACCCTGTAGTAGATCTCTACATCAAGAAAAGTCTCATACAAAATGCTTTTATATACTTAGGGGTAGCCATCAATGTCATGAAAAATCATAATACACTTAGACTAAATGTTCAAGGATTGCTAAGATACACACCTATTGTTCTTCAATTAGAAGATAGATCCACTGTGAATCCCAGAGGAATATCAAAGGATGTAATGGTGTCTATTGATTCCTGGGAGTATCCAATTGATTTCATAGTCCTTCAAACCAAGTCCAAATTGAATGTATACCCTCTCATCCTAGGAATACCATGGTTAGCTACATCAGATGCATATATCACTTGTGGGGCAGGAAATATGACCATTACCAATGGCCAATCCCAAAAACAGCTTGTCCTCTAACCCCCTACCAAGCCATTGATTGAAGAAGAAATTCCTATATGGGTAGGATAAGAAGAACAAGATATACTTCAGACGTTTATTTATTCTCTCTTAACCATTGAGACAATCCTAGCCAAGAAAAACTCAGATGAAGACACTTTCATCTCCAATTTTATACAAAATTTGTACCCTACTGCTATAAAAATTGATGGTTTTGATGAACAAGAAAAACCATAATAGCCTAAACATTCTGTTTATTTGAAAGAGTATTTATGGAAAAATTTACTCACTACTGAGATTAAAAAAGCAACAGTGAAGACATTTGAAATATTCACTTCAAAAACTCTAAAAATCAACACTAGTTTTATTGATGGACAAGAGAATAAATTTTTGGTTGTCCTTAGGAATCATACGGCATATTTTGCATGAGATTACAAGGACATGAAAGCAATCCATTCAGAAATTTCTTATCATATCTACATCAAGGATGATTGTGTACACATTATTCAACATCAAAGGTGAATGAACCTTGCTCTAAAAGACATTGTCAAAGAAGAACTACATAAACTATTAGATGCAGGATTCATTTATCCTATTTCTTATAGTGAATGGGTCTCACCCTTGGTTATTGTGGCTAAGAAGAATGGAAAATAAAGAGTATGTGTGGATTACATAGAACTTAACAAAACCACTAAGAATGCCATTTCCCCTTTACTTTCATTGACCAAGTACTATATGTCCTGTAGGAAAAATGTACTTCTCATTCTTAGATGGGATTAGTGGGTACAATCAAATTCAAATAAGTGTCGGGGACCAAAATAAAACCACCTTCACTTGTCCTTGGGGAACATTTTCTTACAAGATCATTCCCTTTGTCCTGTGTAATTATCCTACAACCTTCCAAAGAGTTTTATTGAGCATCCTTTTAGATTCATCCATGACACTGTAGAAATGTACATGGATGACATCACATGGAACACTCTAGTTTTGACCCTCGAATTAGAAATGTATAATTGTATATATAACGAATGGTGAAGGACCAAACAATGTAATATGTAAACACTATACATTGAAAAATAATAAAATGAAATACATCATCGTCGACCACATAAAGACATCAGCAGATTCATGGGGGGGCTATGATTCCACAAGAGAGGGGGTTGAAATGGGGGTTTGAGGGAACTCCATATCCCTGTAATCCTATGCCATTTTTCCTAAATCCACTGCCTAATTATCCCCTTTAACTCATTAAATCCAATCATTAAATGCATGTAATATGGTTGGTGGAAGAGTCATCTCACCTAGTTATGAGAAAATGGGATAAGCACACTCATGATGGGAATTGTATCATTGAATGCATGTAATAGGTTGAGTAAGAGACAACATGGGATGCGTACAATAATTCTTGGGAATTGTGAGAGTTAACCATGCAAGGAAAAGGAAATTTAAGTAGAAAAAAGAGTATATTTTTCAGCTAACAAGAAGTGAGGAAAATCGAAGCTAAGTGTTAGAAAAAGGATGGCCATCTATATTGTGTATTGAAGACAACTTGTTGAAGTGGTAATTATGCTGAGAATGAGGATGACATGCGTGTAAGTGAATTTTTGTTGAGATATTACCCAAAGGAGCATGTGTAAATGATGATGTGCACACTCCTATTACAGTTATATTTCTTGAAGACCCCAGTTGAGAGATTCTTGCCTGTTATGTACTAGAGCCTTGGAGGGGGGTGGAGATTGTCTAAGGGACTATCATGCAGAGAAGGAAATCTCATCCCTTGGGTTATGCAAACTGGTGGGGAAGAGATTTGGGTGGCTGGAATGGTTGTAAGAGTCGAGTCACTATGAGTTTATTGGGTATTGGGTTGTTTGAGTGGACATTAGCCAGGCATAAGAACATGTTCGTCCTTGTGGACTCATAACCCCATCTCAGGGGTGACCTTTTGTTGAGAGAACTAGAGAAACAAATTCTATGGTTGCGTGGAACGTATATCAATTGTAGTTGGTTCTACAAGTCTTGATAAAGATAATTTTCATGGCCACATGCTTTTTTTAAGCTATCCATGCATCATTCTATTACTAAAAAAAGGAAAATTTACAAAAATTTGTTGTTAGCTTGTCGTTGGGGAAACTAGACCAACAACATAGAAGCAATTTGTGTTGTCTTCTTGTTCTTATAAGTAGAAAAACAGTAAATTGCAGAGTCTAAAAACATAGCTAGTGCAATAGAGGCCAAGAGGATTTCTAGTTTTAGCATGATAAATAGAAAGAGGTGGGACAAACGCCTCCAAACCTCCGAAACTAATAGACAAAAAAACTAGTATAAAGAGCATGAGAAATAGTGTTGGCATATCGGTGAACCCCACAGGAAGAGGTTCTTGTTGCTAGGGAGGATCCATGTTTGCGCAGTCCATTCCAACGTCTTTTCCTGCAATCATATTAATCTTGTGGCCCATTTCCCTAAGTTTCCTTTGGACGTCATCCAGTTGAAGGATAATTTCTTGGTGGGCTTCATTTATTTCCATGAGGAATTTTCCCGTGAGAGTATCGATAATCCAATACAGGTACATCGTCTTCAAGTAGAGGGTGGCTCTATTCTGATAGCAACCCATGAGCCAATATTTGCGTCCACAACTTCATTGTCGATGAAATGTCGTAGAACTAGAGCATCTGCTAGCCACATGTTTAATTATTGTCTAATTGTTGTATTTTATTTTATGTTTATGTATGTTTAAACGTTTTTGTTTGCATAAATAATTTGCATTCACAGGTTTTAAATTATCAATGGTTGCATGAGCATTTGTATTATGTTGTGTGCATGCATTCATATTAAAATGGTATCAGAGATGAGTTATGTTGAATTTGTCTTAGTGATGTGCCAAGGGTGGGATCTAGGCATGTTATAGATTGGTATCAAAGAAAAGGTTTCAAAACCGAACCCATATGGGCCAAGGACCAACGTGAATTTGGAAAATTTGTTGTAGTAGAGTTTCAATCTACACTGAAATTGGGAAAGATGGTAGAATCAGAGTGAAATCCCTGAATTTTGGGTGAATTATGCACATAATTATACAAACGGATGTCGAGTTAATAGACACAAATTCGAATTTGGCTGTCGAAAGCTAAGTCCAGAGCTTCCATGTCAATCGAGAAAAAAATGGAAAAATTATAAAATTTTCGAAAATTATAATTTTTTGGGAAATTTTAAACTTATTGAAAAAATTGTGTACAAATGATGATGTAAGGAAGAGATCATAGCATGAAATTTGGTGTTTTCATGGTGGTTGTAAAGTTTAGCGAATTCTACAGCTCAAATCACATTTAATCTTGAGATCAACGATCTAGATTTGTCTTGGATTTTCATAAAAAAAATCAAGTTAAATGAGTTCATTAAAGAAGAATTTTTAAGTTCGACAATGTGAATAATTTTTTTATTTCACCGATGGAGGAGAAATTTTGAAGTTTGTTGATGGAAAAAATATGAGGTTTGTCAATGGAGGAGAAATTTTGAAGTTCACCGATGGACAAAATTTGAAGTTTGTAAATGGAGGAGAAATTTTGAAGTTCGTCGATGGATAAAATTTAATTTTTTCCGATGGACGAAAAAATTTGAAGTTTGTTGATGGAGGAGAAATTTTGAAGTTTGTCGATGGAAAAAAATTCAGTTTCTTTCATGGAGGAGAAATTTTGAAGTCCGATGATGGAAAAATTTGATAATCATCGATGCCAGAAGAATTTTGGGGATCGTCGATGGAAGGAGAATTCCACAGATCGTTGATGGAAGAAGAATTATGGAAATCATCAATGGAAGGATAATTCCATGGATCGTCGATAGAAGAAAAAATTTGGGAATCGTTCATGGAAGCAGAATTTTTGGAATCGCAAATGCAGAAAGAATTTTGAAGTCCGTCGATAGAAATATTTTTAGTTCGCCAATGGAAGAAAACATGAGTTCATCGATAGAAGAATTGCTCAACTCATCAATGAGGGTGGTGAAATGTCCATATCAGGGGTTGAATGGTGGACATCAATGCTACAACAACAACCATGTGCCATGCCACATCATTAGATGATCGCATATGTTTTAAAAAAAGTCATTTAGAGCCAAAATCATTTTTTTCTATATCAAGAGTATGTTAGCAACAAATTAGGTGAAATTTTGGGGTTAAGTCCGCAATGTCTAGGCCTACAAAATTTCCATTGAGGGCCACTATCCAATTCTAATTCAATTTTATAGAAATAGAAAATTAGAGGTTTTGAAGAACAAGGTGCCAATCTTTGACAGAGACCCTGTTATTGATGAAACTTTTACAATGAGTCTGAGAACCAGGCATAAAGATACCTAGTTGCGTTTCTGGCCAAATTCCAAATCATTTGTGGTGAAGATGCTAAAACAATTCAAAATTCACTATTATGGGACACTTTTTGGAGATTTTTGATATTTTCAGAGGAGGAAAAGGGACCCCTAGTCACAAATCTGGAAAAAATTATTTACTCAACATTTTGCTTCCTCAACAAGATGGACAACTTTGTTTGACTGAAGTTCTCCCAGTTTTTCTAGTTTGAGAGATAGGAGTTTTCACTTGAAATTCTAAGTCTAGAGAAAATGTAAAAAAGAAAATTTGATAATTCCATATCGTTGTAAATTTCGACTGAAGCATTGGATCACCAAAATGAAACTTTTGTGTATCCACAATCATAAATTGTATCTACACCCAATATAAAAAAGATCTTGGTTCCTAAGATATTTTGTTCTACATCTGGCAGAAAAGGTCTCTTGGCTAAATTGCTTCACTGAGAACAGGTCACAGTTGAATATAAATGGAAAAAATTCAAAAGATTGTAAATTTTAGCTCAAAACTTAGAATGAGGCGTGAGTATAGTCATTGGAAATGCGATTTAAATGAGAACTTGTCAAAAGAACTAGAATTTGGTTGAGTTCATCCATACTCTTCATAAATTGATATGAAGAATGACATGTAGCCTAATTAATGAAATATTTTACAATATGTATAATTTTTTATAATGATTGTTGCATGCACATTTTTGCAAAATTAGGGGTATATGCAAAACAAATCAAACTCAGTGTGAAGACTAGAGAGATGGATGATACACGAGGTTTTTACAAACATGGAGATGAAATCAGAGGATTAAATATCATCCTGGGAAATGTAGAAATAGATTCCAATGGACATAGAAGTAGGGTGGAGCTTGTAGAGTTGATGAAGAGCTTGCAGAGAGAAGTGTATATCTACAAATCAGATAATGAAAGGTTGATAAGATATCAAGACACGTAGAACCAAATTAATTCTCGCATGCTACAAAGTCTTAATAACTTGCAAATAAAAATCAACAAGGATTCTGACATAAGACACGTGGTCAATGCAAGGCATGCAATAGAGCGTGGATCTCATGGTAGGAGAGATGCTTACATAGGGCCTACGAACTCAAGAATTATTAGCTATCATCACCATTCACCTAGACATTCAACCAAAAGAGCATATGCATTATCAGAATCATAGAGTATCCCAATTAGGTCCCTTGTTAGACATTGAAGGAGAAGGCATGAGTTAGATAGCTTGCAAGGAGAGCTCAGGAGGCTCAATCCACCAACATTTGATGGAGATAGTAGGAAGGGTAGAGAAGTTGAATCTTGGTTGTTGGACATGAGAAAATATTTTTAGTTGCAAAATTACTCATTAAATATGGAAGCAAGAATTGACATATATCATCTTCAAGGGAAGGATTCTATGTGGTGGGACCAATTGAAGCAAGGGGTTGATGATGATCCTGCAACTTCTCCCTTCGAGGTAATTTTTTATGGGATCCCTTTAATTTCTAGTATGAATGGATCACAGTTTATTGGCCCAAACCTCCAAGGTGGTGGGCATTGTAACATCCCCACTATAATCCCTATTTTAATTAATTCTTATGTATATATAATATGTGACTACGACCAAGCGATGTAATATATGAATTGTATTTCTATGTTTTAATAATAAAAATGTGATGCCAACTGCTAAGGGGACATGGAAAAGAGATGTGGGATGAATTTATCCACAAGAGAGGGGAGTGTCTAGGACAATGGCCAAGAGGGGTCCAAGGGGGAATTACCCATGTATATTAACCCAACTCATTTTCCTAAATTTTCTATTTGTATATGAACCTTCCCATTTCTGATTGAGTGTTCCCAAATCCAATCATTGAATACATGTAAGGGGTTGGGTGTGAGTAGTCACATCCCAAATTTATTGGGCACATGGGGGTTGAGTACAATCAGCTTGGGGAAGAGTGTGAGTCAAGAAAGGCAAGCCAAGGAGAGGAAATTTGTATGGGTGGGGAGAACAATTTTTACAAATTGAGTTTTGGTGCATGAGGAGTAATTAGAGAGCAAGAAACAGAAATTAGAGATGGTGCAGTCATCAAGGGAAAAATATAGAGCAAGCTAGAGAATATTTGGAGTTATAAATGGAAGAACCATATTGTCAGGCTTGAAGAGTGAGCTCTTGTGTGAGTTGCACTAAAACAACAAGTGTTTGTTGTTGGTTTGCTAGTAGTTTTCCTAGCAGCAAGTTCCCTTGAGTTCCCAGCTGAGAGATTCTTGGTTACCTTTGCTAGAGAGACCCTGATAAATGAATGGGACACCCGAGTGACTGATATCAGTGAAGGGGTACATTTCTTGGGTTGGGTACGTCAAGAGGAAGAGAGCTGGTGGAAAATCAAGATAGTTTTAGGAAGATATCAATGGGTTGTGAGTTTTAAGAGTTGTGAGTGGATTGTGAGAGACCACCCTCTTTTGTGGATTACTAGCCTCAGCTCTGGGGTGACTGGTTGTTGAGATTTGGAACAGTCAGTCTATGGTTGGGTCGAATGTTCATCCCAAGTAGCTGGTTGCATAACCATTGTTAAACAATAAGTGTTTTATATTGTTGCCGAGTTATTTCATGAGTTTATTGTTGTGCATGAACTTTTTGCATCTGAGAATGATTTATATGTTGTTGTGTAAATTATTAAGCTACATTATTGTTATTTTGATATGTTGTAGATGCATCTATTTTATATTATATACAATAGCTAAATCTGTTTTAATTGATAGTTGTAAGCTACAGGGAATCGGCTAACAATAAAAGAATTAAAGTAGTTAGCTGTAAATTTCATTTTTTGTGTATTTTGCAGTGTAATGTCCCTCGATTGGGCTGGGGGATGTTACAATATCGTATCAGAGAGTCTGGTTCAAACAATGGGCTTGGATGGGCTCCAACCAGAGAAAAATGGTGAAATTGGTTGTTGCATATTTTGTTTGTGATGGGTTGGGGAAAAACGAAGAAGAATAGAGAGGAATCCCCAATTTTGTGAGTGAAATACGGGTTTAATCGAATCTGAATAGTTCAAGAGGTTCCATGGGGATAAGCGGTGAAGTCGCAAATCGAAATTCGACCTAGAATGGTTGAAATTCGAGTTTTAATGGCCTCCTATAGAGTTGCAGGAAGTTTGGTGAATCGATGGTCGAGATCGCATTTGATCTCAAGATCAACGATTGAGATTCTCCTTGATAAATTTTAAAATTCCTAAAGGTTCATCTGTTTAGAAGGTTGATCAAATCGACGGTTGAGATTCAATTTTGACGTTTGGAAGTTGAAGGAGATCGACAATCCAAATTTTCCTGGACTGTGATCAAACTTTTTCTAAGTGCGAGGTTCGACAACGGAATCTGTCGACAGCCAATGGTTAGACCGACAAGTTTGGTGAAGTGTTGTAAATTTTCCAAGAGAAAACACCGATGGTCGATGGTCGATGGACGGGCATCGACAGAGTTGGAATAAGTTGATACAATCAACGTCCAATATTCATTTTGGGGGTTGTGTAACGAATGACATCAACGGTCTAGATCAATTGGAGAAATGTTGAAAAATTGCTAAGTATAAATTTCACCAAGAGAAGTCATCGATGGTCGATGGGCCGATGATCGGAGGTCGGTCGAATTCGATGAAGTATTTCGAATCAGGCAAGAGAATTCATCGATGCTCGATGAGCCTGTGGTCAGAGGTCGGCCAAATTCGACGAAGTATTTCGAATCAGACAAGAGAAGTCATCAATGATCGACACGTCGATGGTTGGGCATCAATCGATTTAACGAGTTGTTCGAGTCATTCAAGAGTATTAGTTGATGATTGATGGGGGAAGAAGATGATGATGTCATCATCCACGTGTAGTGCCATGTTAGAATCCATGTTTCGGGCCACATCACCCAAGTTGACACTTCGGGATGATGTTTCATGCCACATCAGCACCCACGTGTCATGCCACATCATCAGTTTCCACATCACCCAACAGAGGTGGTTGATGGTTGAAGGTCAAGTTAGATGATTTGGGGAAGTGTATTCAGCAGTAGTCAGGGGCCATCGATCATTAATGGCCAATGGTCGAATCGTCTGATTAAATAATTGTGCACAAATTGATTGTTGGCGGAATGGGTCGATGGCCAACGGTCGCACTGACAAATCAGCTAAAGTGTGGTGCACGCCCAAGGAAGAACATTGGTCCTCGATGACTGATGTAGTGTGGATCAATTGCTCAGATTTGGAGCAATTTGAGATAAACTGTTAAGATTTAAAGGGATGTTATAGTGGTAAAACTATCATTTTTATGCAATTTGTTTGTGGCTTTTGAAGGTCATTAACTTGTGGGGCATTTTTAGGCCCTAAACGATGTTTTTAGCTAGTCAAGACCCACGTGAAATTTTTTTACCAAGGTGCACTATGTCTTTGTATCTCAAATAAAAGAAATTTGAGAGAGCTATCCAATGAGCTAAATGATTCACAAAACGAAGCTCGTATGAGAATTTTTTATCCAAAACAATGAGAGTAAAATTTTGGCACAAGTTTTACTTCCAGAGGGCATAACTCTGTGCTCAGAAGTTCATTTGAGGCACATGAACAGTCGATGGAAACATTATGAACCATAAAAGCCATAGGTGAAGTCATATTTTGGTTATGGGTACCTTAAAATGCACAAGAAGAGAAATAAGACACGTGTAGCATGCAGGGATAAATTGGATAAAATAACCTAAACTTCTCCAAACCATAAATTTCAGCTCGGAGCTCGGATTTGAGCAAACGAATAGTCATTAGAAAAGTATTGAGGAGTAGAAGACATTGGTCCACCCAGAATTTTAAATTGGGAAATGAAAATTCTCATAAATTAATAAATAAATTTATGTAGAAGCAAAAGAGTGGAAAATTGCAGCATGTAGATGTTGTAACTTTTTGCTCAGAACTCAGATTGAGGCATGAGTAGAGTTGTTGAAAATTTGTTTCAGAGAGGAATGCATCTAAGAAATCAATTTTGAATTGGTGCAATGTGTACTTCATGAATTGATGAAGAAACAACGTGTATTCTAATGGAAGAAATGTTTTATACTATGCATGTTTCTAACAGTGATTATTACATGCACATTTTTTGCAGAATTAGAGGTACATGAAAGAAACTTTGGTTTTTATATGAGAATTAGAGTTTTGGAAGATGCTCAAAGATATTACATACATAAGGAAGAGGTCAGAGGTATTCATGTCAGCATGGGGAATGTTAAGACAAAGTCAAATGGAAGAAGAGATAGGCAGGAGCCTGTCACTATCAGAAGTCTGCATAGGGAAGTGTAGAGCTATAGATCCAATAATGAAAGGATTTTGAAGGGTCAGGAAGAGATACTTCAGAGCTTAAACATGTTACATAAGCAATTCAACAAGAACTATGGCACCAATTGAGCAGCTAGTACTAGACAAGTGTCAACATCAATATCCCATAGCAAAAGGGATGATCATGGAAATGATAGGCAGTCATGAAGCATGAGCAGGCACCATCATTCTCCAAAGTAGTCCACTAGAAGGACTCATACAAGTCTAGGGCCAGGGATCAACCCAAGTGTGTCTCATGTTCGAAGGCAAAGGAGAAGGCCCGAGGCAGACATCTTGCAAGGTGAACTCAAAAAAATTACGCCACCAACTTTCAATGGTGAACACAAGAAAGGAGAAGAGGTTGAGGCCTGGTTGTTGGAAATGAAGAAATATTGCAAGTTGTATGATTATCCCTCCTGGGTAGAAGCTATAAATTCCACCTAGCACTTGCAAGGAAATACAACCATGTGGTGGGATCAGCTTAAGCAAGCCAAGAACCTTGATGAGAAGAGGATCTCATGGAGGTAATTCAAAGGATATTTCCAAGAGAAATATTTGTCAGAGCATTACTATGAAAGGAAGATGAAAGAGTTCTTTGAACTCAATTTGGAAACCATGACAATGGAGGAATATGAGAAGAGGTTCTTTAAATTGTTGAAGTGTGTTGACTTCTTCAAAGATGAGAAAGTCAAAATCCAAAGGTTTCTAAATAGGTTACCCTCCTTCTACAATGACAAGATTCAACATGACAATCCCAAAACCTTGGAAGAAACCATAACGAGAGTAAGGCATCTTTATGAGCGAAGCAAAGGAAGGCTAGTTTTCCAAAAATATTGGAATGACAAGATGAAAGGGAAAACGAATCAAAGGTAGAAAGGTTTTAAGCCACCCTTTTTCAGAAATAACTCCCAAACAAATCAGCAAGGTCAAGCATCCCAAAATGAGCATAAGACTGCAGATTAATCTGGGAAAAGGCCAAGGAAACAACCTGTTCAATGTTGGGGATGTGAGGGAAATTACTTATATAGGAACTACCCTCACAAAGGAGAAAGAATTGGGATTTTCCACAACCTTCAGGAGGCTAAAACAATGGAGTACATGGGAGGGAACATGCAAAATAATTTATGCATCCCTAGACAACAAGCAAGCAAAATATCAATCCCCCTATGATTGAAGTGGAAGGTAAGATTGATAACCAACCCATAGCAATTTTGATTGATTATGGAGCTAGACATAGTTACATAAATGCTAACATCATTGAAAAATTTCACTTGCAAAGAAGTAAGCATAAGAAATTTTGGTTAGTTCAATTAGCCACAAGAGCTAAGAGAAAGAACAATGAGTTAGTTAAATATTGTTCAATAGACATGAATGGACGTAAACATCATATTATTGGGTTCATATGATTGTCTTAGTGGCATGGATTGGTTGGAAAAGCACCATGTTGTCCTAGACTGTTACAACAAGACAATCACATGTCTTTATGAGGAAGGGCAGCAAGGCAAGATTCAAGGCATTTCGAGAGTTATAGCTATTACATAAATTTCAACTATGCATTTGAAGAAGAGTTTCAAGAAAGGATGTCAGATTTTTGTAGCCCATATGGAAAAGGTAGTCGAAGATAAAGTGGCAAACATTGAAGACCATCCTGTCTTAAAGGATTTTGAAGATGTTTTTAGAGAAATTTTTGGATTGCCGCCAAAGAGAGACTTTTATTTCTTTATATATTTGGTGACAGGAGCTGCCCTAATGTCCAAGGCACCTTATAGAATGGGCACACGAATTGAAGGAGTTGCAGATGCAGCTTGAGGAGTTGTTAAAGAAGGGGTATATACGCCCAAATGTGTCACCTTGGGGAGCCCCATTTATTTTTGTAAAGAACAAATATGGAACCTTAAGGCTATGCATTGATTTTATACAGTTGAATAAGGTCACCATAAAGAACAAATATCCTTTGCCAAGAATTGATGATTTGTTCAATCAGTTGAAAGGTGCAAGAAATATTTTCCAAGATTGACTTGAGGTCAGGATATCATCAAGTAAGGATAAAAGAAGAGGACATCAAAAATATCACATTCAGGATAAGATATGGGCATTATGAATTCATGGTAGTGACATTTGGACAATCAAATTACCCAACAGTCTTTATGTGTTTGATTAATGGAGTGTTCAGAGAGTACATGGACATGTTTATAATTGTGTTCCTAGATGATATACTCATATACTCTAAGTCAAAAAATAAACATGAGCAACATTTAAGAATGGTGTTGCAAGTTTTAAGAGAGCATAAATTGTATCATAAACTAAGTAAGTGCATATTTTATCAAAAGAAGATTCACTACTTGGGGCATATAATTTTAGCAGATGGGATAGCAGTTGATCCTGAGAAGATAGAGGCCATTAGAGGATGGTCAATGCCAAAGAATGTGACAGGGATTAGATAATTTATGGGTCTTTGCGGTTATTACCAAAGATTCATAAAAGGGTTCTCAAATATTACAAGTCCAATCACTTCTTTGCAAAAGAAGGGAGTGAAATTTGAATGGACTTTCAAGTGTGAAGAAAAATTTCAGTGGTTGAAGGAAACATTGAAAAGTGTGCCCATATTGAAGATTGCATATCCAAATGAAGATTTTTTTGTGTGCATTGATGCATGCAAGGAAGGGCTTAGTGGAGTTCTCAGTCAAAAGGACCATGTGGTATTCTATGTGTCCATAAAATTAAAATATCATGAAAGAAATTATGCTCCCCATGATCTAGAATTAGCCGACAATTGTACATGCATTGAAAATGTGGAGGTATTACCTCATGGGTAAAAAATTTGAGCTAAGAATAGACCATTGTGGTTTGAAGCATTTGTTTTGACAACCAACACTAAATGCCAGACAAACTAGATGGATGGCATTTCTGAGTGAATATGACTTTGAATTTAATCATATAAGGGAAAGAAAAATCAAATGGTCAATGAACTCAGCAAGAGAGCTCATGAAGTGCATATTGCAGTCATCAACATGAACATGACAAATCTGAAAGACAAAATCGTTGCAATAGCAAGTTCAAATCAGTAATATGTAAAACTAAAAGAGATATTACAGCAAAATAATTTTCAACAAAAATTAAATTATTATGAGTTGAAAGAAGATGGAATTATCATGTACAAAGGTAAGGTGTATGTGTTGAATTCCAGTGAACTGAAAAATGTAGTTCTGAAGGAAATGAATAATGTGCCATATGTCGGGAACACAGGATATCATAAAGCAATTGCAGCGATAAGAAGCCAATACTTTTGGTCGAGAATGAAAAAAGAAGTGGATAATTATATAGTGATATGTCTAGAATGCCAAAAAGTAAATACAAAGCATAGGCATCCAACGGGGTTGCTACAACCATTGCACATTCTGGAATGGAAGTGGGAAGTTGTCACAATTGATTTTATTATTAAGTTGCCCAAAATTGTTAATAACTTGAATAGATCTACAAATATAATCACCACAAATACTGAATACACAATAGATCCACAAACCAAGATAGAAGAAACCACACTTTATTATTACCAAAACCCTTGAGGTAGGGCAACACCATACAATGGATCCTATTATGGAAGGGATCCTCTCATGTTCACTTTCCTCTTCGAGGGTGATTCCTCCTAATGAGCTTCATCTCACAATACAATACTTCTCTTCATGTCCCATTACATTGCTTGAACCCTTTTATATAGTACTACCATCACCTAAGAACATTCTAGAGGAGGAATCTTCTAGAAATAGAACCTTCTAAGAAGTCCTTTACATTTATTATATCTAATTACCCATTTATTATATCTAACTACCATAGTGGGCCTTATTTAATAATATAGTGAACCTAGTCCACCTTACATTGAATGGCATTCACTATTATCACTATGGGCCCTCTGGGCCCCACCACTACCTCTCTAGCTACCTTACATTCGATCCCCCTTATGAAAGTGTTGTCATCAATGCTTGATGTACAACCATATACTAGGGTCCCATGGATAAGCGTGGACCATAGTGTTGAAGTAGACTGGAGAACCAGGGTCCCATTGAGAAATAGAAGCCACCATGCTGAAGTATTCCAACTGCCATTGTAAACAAGGGTCTCATGTCCAATTGCTCATGTGAACCCCACATGGAAGATATCGGCACCCAATAACCAACTAAAAATGATGCTCCCAATACTGACACTGATCATGTGGATCCAAATAAGAATATACATCCACATAGTGGGATATGATCAAAGATGAATCTGGAAGGAACAATACCATTGTAGAATATGTAGGTTGGATGCTAGTAACTAGCTCCTGATGTGGGGCATTGATGTTCTCTACAGAAGGTGGAGTAGAGTCATCCAATAAAATATGGAAATGGTTGTCATCCCAGAAATGACAACTATCCATATACAAATCATCGCAATCGGCCTCAAAATCATACCAAACATATATTTCTTGATTATATTCATCCCTGAGGTCCTCCATAAGAAATCTCTTATGCATGTTATCCAATGAATCTTGAATACTATGGAAACTGTCATTGAGGCCATCTACAAAGCCATCCAATCTGTCAAACAATTGGGCTTTGAATGTTTTAGTAATCTATAGAATTTATTTGAGGGGTTGAGAAGAAATATCCATATGAGCACCCTATGAACTCTTCGGTCCCGCATCCTTCATGAAAAAACCAAAAAATATAACAATAAATTACTGCAGAAAATCGTTCATTTCTCAATGGGACCCTGCTCTGATACCACTTGTTAATAACCTGAATAGATCTACAAATATAATCACCACAAACACTGAATACACAATAGATCCACAAACTAAGATAGAAGAAACCACACTTTATTATTACCAAAACCCTTGAGGTAGGGCAACACCATACAATGGAACCTATTATGGAAGGGATCCTCTCATGTTCACTTGCCTCTTCAAGGGGGATTCCTTCTAATGAGATTCATCTCACAATACAATACTTCTATTCATGTCCCATTACATTGCTTGAACCCCTTTATATAGTACTACCATCACCTAAGAACATTCTAGAGGAGGAATCTTCTAGAAGTAGAACCTTCTAAGAAGTCATCTTACATTTATTATATCTAATTACCCATTTATTATATCTAACTACCATAGTGGGCCTTATTTAATAATATAGTGGACCTAGTCCACCTTACATTGAATGGCCTTCACTATTATCACTATGGTCCCTCTGGGCCCCACCACTACCTCTCTAGATACCTTACAAAAACAGTGAAGCAACATGATTCTATCATGGTGGTGGTGGATAAATTGACGAAGGTAGTGCAATTTATTCCAGTAAAAACTACACACAAGGAAACAAATATTGCAGAAATATATATGAAAGAAGTTGTTAGGCTACATGGAGTTCCTAAGGCAATAATTTCAGATACAGATCCAAAGTTTACTTCGAATTTTTGGAAAGGTTTGTTCAAAGGCTTTGGAACAAATCTAAATCTTAGTACAACGTATCATCTAGAGTCATATGGAAAACAGAAAGGACCAACAGGATAATTGGGGAAATGCTTAGAATGTATGTGATGGATTAGCCATCAAAGTGGGAAGATTATATTCATTTAGTTGAGTTTCATACAATAATGGGTATCAAGCCTTGTTGAAAATGAGTCCATTTGAAGCATTGCATGGAAAAATATGAAACACTTCAGTGAGTTGGGATAATCCAGCAGACAGAGCAATTGTTGGGCCAAAATTGTTAAAAGAAATGGAAGAGCAGATGGAAAAGATAAAACAAAGTTGAAAGGTTGCCCGATATGGGAAGAAAATTTATGCAGACAATAAATTTTTCAGATATTTTAAAGTGGGAGAATATGTTTTCTTAAAAGTAAAAACAAAGAGAAATTCGATAAGATTAGGAAGTTTCTCGAAGTTGGAGGCGAGATATTGTGGACCTTTTGAAATATTAGAAAAGATATGGCTAGTTGCATATATGTTAGCATTGTTTGCATCTATGAGAGTGCATAATTAATTTCATGTATCCTTATTAAAGAAATATGTGTCTGACCCTAACCACATAATTGATTGGAATGTGATCCAAGTGGAGCACGAAGGGGATTTTCAGGTGGTACCAGTATGCATCCTAGACCAGAAAGTCAAAGTGCTCAGTAACAAGTCCATAGGGATGGTAAAGGTTCAATGGACCTACTACGGTCTTGAAGATGATACATGGGAGCATGGAGAAAACATGCGGGCAAAATAGTCCCAAATTTTTTAAAATTTTGAATAAAATCGAATGCAAAACTCCATTTTGAACAACTAGAGTTCCGGAACCACATCTCAGAGTCCTAGACAACTATGTCGAGGACCTTGATAAAAGAATGGATCATTCCTTGGGTCAGCCTTGATGAACGGATGGTACATCCCTTGGGTTAACCCTGATAAATGAATGGTGCATTCTTTGGGTCGACGAGTTGAGAGGAACAAGAGATTATGTTTGGAACTATTGTTAAAGTTGTTAAATTGTAGAATTCTTATTTCTATGTATTGTGATGTAAATTTTCATATATGTATATCGACATAGAGTGCATCGAGGATGATGCACAATTGTAGGGGAGGGGGAATGTAACATCCCCACTATAGTCCCCATTTTAATTAATGCTTATGTAGATATAATAAGTGGCTACGACCAAACGATGCAATATGCGAATTGTATTTCTATGTTTTAATAATAAAAATGTGATGGCAGCTACTAAGGGCACATAGACAAGAGATGGGGGCCGAATTAATCCACAAGAGAGGGGAGTTTATAGGATCATGACCAAGAGGGGTCCAAGGGGGAATTACCCATGTATATTAATCCAACCCATTTTCCTAAAAATTGTATTTGTATATGGACCTTCCCATTTCTGATTGATTGTTCCCAAAGCCAATCATTGAATACATGTAAGAGGGTGGGTGTGAGTAGTCAAATCCAAAAGTTATCAGGCACATGGGGGTTGAGTAAAATCATCTTGGGGAAGATTGTGAGTAACAAAGGCAAGCCAAAGAGACGAAAATTGTACGGGTGGGGAGAGTTGTTTTTACAAATTGAGTTTTGGTGCATGAGGAGAAAGTAGAGAGAAAGAAAGAGAGATTGGATTTGGTGCAGCCATGGAGGGTGAATTCTAGAGAAAGCTAAAGCATATTGAAGCATATTTGGAGATGGAAATTGAAGAACCAGGTTGTCAGGCCTGAAGAGTGAGCTCCTGTGTGAGTTGCACTAAAACAACAAGTGTTTGTTGTTGGTTTGCTGGTAGTTTTTCGAGCAACAAGTTCCCTTGAGTTCCCAGTCGAGAGATTCTTGGTTATTTGTTCCAGAGAGACCTTGATAAATGAATGGGACACTTGAGAGACTGACATTGGTGAATGGTACATTCCTTCGGTTGGGAAGGTCAAGAGGAAGAGACTTGGTGGAAAATCGGGATAGTTGTAGGAAGATATCGGTGGGTTGTGAGTTTTGTGAGTCGTGAGTGGACTCTGAGAGACCTTTCTCTTTTTTGGATTACTAGCCTCAACTCGAGGGTGACTGGTCATTGAGATTTGGAACAATCAGTCTATGGTTGGGTGGAACGTCTGTCCCAAGAAGTTGGTTGCATAACCATTGTTAAAAGATAAGTGCTTTGTCTTGTTGTTGAGTTTGTTTATGAGTTTATTGTTGTGCATGAACTCTTTGCATTTGAGAATGATTTATATGCTATTGTATAAATTATTAAGTTGAATTTATGTTATTTTGATATTTTGTAGATGCATCTATTTTATGGTTGGAATTTTTCATTCACATCTTTGATCAAAGGTTGGAATTTTTTTGCTAATGACTCTTTTGGTAGCTCTGGACGAGTCGTAATGGGTTGGAGGGATAGATTTAAACTTATCAACTCCTTTTCCATCCATATGGGACTATACTCTTAGGTGGAATTTGGAAGTTTTAGTTCGACTTTTTGTATTTTAAATATTTATGGGTCGTATGAGAGAAGGTAGGCCTTATGGGATAAGATCTTCAGGTCCCCTCTCCTAATGGCGCCCAATATGATTATTGGTGAGGACCTTAATTTTATGATTAATAGTAATGAAATTTGGGGATTTTCTACTTTTGTTAATCCTCTAAAATCCTATTTTGCAGCTTCATTGGAGCAAGATGACTTAGTGGACATTGCTCTGATGGAGATCAAACCCACTTGGGTGAACAACCTATATGGAAATGTTGCCATATCCAAATGGAGAGATAGGATTCTTTGGAATGAAGAGATGTTAGTGGACAAGTACAAAACTTAGGTGTGCCCCATAGAGTTCTTTGATCACTTTCCAATCATTCTAGAATTGGGAGAGAAAGAAGAGAAGTCAAGGGCCCCCTTCAAGTTCAATTTTGCATGGTTGGAGGATGAAGAGTTCAAGGATATAGTCTCTTATCATTGGAATCACTATGATCCTTTATCTGGAGATTCGGCGTGCAATCAATTTGTCTCTGCTCTGAAAACTATTAAGGAGTTGGTGGTGGCTTGGTCGGCTGAGAAGCATAGAAAGCGAGGGACCTTGATGGTAGAATTAGAATAAAATATATAATGAATCCAACATGATAATGTTGCGATGATTCTGGATGAGGATAAACTACAAGAACTGAAAATATTAGAAAGTCAAAAGTATAAGTTACTATTGGAGGATGAGTGGTGAGTTAAAATATGTGCCACTTGGATTGCGAGTGAAGATCTTAACACAAAGTATTTTCGTTCTTTTTCCAATTATAGAAGGGAAAAAATTCAATTTGGGAGCTCCATGCAGAGGATGGAAAAGAGGCTATATCCTTTTGGGACTTGGCATCCTCAGGGGTATCACATTTTGGTACTATTTACAAGCAACCAGACTATTTTCCTATTGGAGAAAGTATATCCCTAATTAACGAATTTCCCTACCTGGTGGACGAAGAAGAGAATGAGTAACTCTTTCAAGTGGTCACACCAGAAGAAATTTGGGCCATTCTCATATCTTTTAAAAGGGACAAAATCATGAGGCCTGATGGATGGAATGCAGAATTCTACATTGGTTTTTTTATTTGTTGGGGACTGATCTTCTCAAGGTGGTAGATGAAGTTCACGAAAAGGGTAAATTTCCAAGGAACATCAACTCCACCTTTATATCCTTTATCCCAAAGAAGGATCATCTTGATAATTTTAATGATTCCAGACCCATATCGCTATGCAACATTGCATACAAAATAATTTCAAAATTCATAGCTTCTCGAATCAATCCCTTCTTGTCAAGGGTCATTTAGCTAAACAAATTGATTTATTGGAGGGAAAGAATATGCATGAAGCTATTGGAGTTTCTCAAAAGGCTCTACATAGTATTAAAGTGCATTCCTCCCCGTCTATGATTATGAATCTTGACCTTTCCAAAGAATTCGACCATGTGTCTTGGAATTTTCTACACCTTATGCTACTCTAGATTGGCTTGTCTTTGAGAATGGTCAAATGGATCATGGGTTATGTTAATTTTGTGTATATGGAAGTCTTAATCAATGGTTTGTATTCCTCCTTTTTCAATCCTTTGCATGGGTTAAGGCGGGGGTATCCTTTATCCCCTTATTTTTTCCCATTGGTGGTTGAAGGGTTAAGAAGATGGTTGTTAGATGCCAAGTCCTAGAGAGTTATTCAAGGGATTCAAGTTAGCAGGCACATCTCTATTACCCATATCTTAGTTATGGATGATATTTTACTCTTTTTTTATGGCAGCGATTGGGAAGTTAGGAAAGTTTTGGATATTCTCAATGTCTATTGTATGGGCTTTGGAATGGAGGTCAATAGATTCTAATCAATCGTTTATTACTTGTCTCTAGATGACCCCCTCCATGCTCAATTGGACCCGATGCTGCCCTATGAAATGGGAGCATTTGAAAAAGGTAATAAATATATAGGATTTATCATCAAGACAAACAATTACCATAATGTTGATTGGCATTGGTTAACTACAAGAGTAAATAGACAAATTTTATTCTGGTGTAATAAGTGGTTATCGGGAGTAGGCATGTCGATATTGGTTAAGTTTGTATTAGAGGCCATTACAGTTTATTGGCGCCTCTTAGCTCACATTCTAAAAGGTTCCTTGGAACTAATATGTAAACTCTATTTCAAATATCTTTGCAATGGAGAATATAAGGGTCTTCATCTGGCCAATTAGAAAATGATTGCTTTACCGAAAAAATGGGGTGGATGGGGGTTAAAGGATGTTCATCTCTATGGGAAATCTCTTGCTCTGAGGTATCGTTGGAGTTTCATGACAAAATATAGCTTATGGAAGGACATTATGGTGAATAAATTTGTTACCCCATACACTATTAAGGATTGGGTTCGAAAAAGGAACAAATCGTTCTTGGGTGTATCCAACCAATGGAAGGTTCTCACCCTATTCCTGCCTGTTTTTTTTAAATGTCTAGCATGAAAGGTAGGCATAGGATCATCAATTAGAATTAGGGTTGACACCATCATGGGATGTGGTGAGGAGGTTTTTCTTACGAATGAGTTTGCTTTGTTTCTTCAACAAAGAAGCGTAGCAACACTCTCTAAGATCATTAATTCAGTCCTCATCCATTTGGAATTGGGTGTGTCTTTCAGATGAAAGGTTGGGTTTGCATTATGCCTAGTGGTCGATATGGGGAAGGTTTATCAACTCTGTGAAATGTACCCATATACATGTATCTGATCGACGAGATGATCTGGTGTGGGTTTTTAACACATCAAATGGTTTTTACACTACAAAGACTAGTTACCTTTCTCCAGTAGAAGATAGGATCCTTGATCTGCAGTGGCAGTGGCAGGTGCTCTAGAAGCTTAAGGCTCTCCCTAAATGTTTGGTATTGATGTAGTTGGTACACAATGGCAAGTTGTTAACCTAGGATGTTCTACAAAAAATAATTTTTCAAGGGCCTGTTTAATGTACTTTATGTAAGGAGCATGGGGAAGATATTTCACATCTTTTTGTCCATTGCAGTTTTTCTAAGATAGTATGGACTCTTGTGTGAAATTATCTCCATATTTGGGGGATATGGGACAAGGAGTGTAGCTCTTTGCTTGAAGGAATAGTTTTTTATTTGGTAGATAAATCTCTTTCGATCTCTTCCTTTGATGGTGATTTGGGACATTTGGCATGCCAAAAACTTGGTTATTTTCGAAGGGATATTTCTTCCCCCAAATGTTGTGTAAATGAAAGTTTTGTTTGTATTTAAATAATTTTCTAAGCTTCATTAAGGATCCCATTTCTCATCAGGTGGAGCCTTTGATAATTGATCAAATCCTATTGTGGGCCTTTTTTGATGGGGCATGCCAAGAAGGCACATGTGGATTGGGATTTGTAATCTATACAACTGAGAACATTTTTACTTATTTCAAAGCCAATGGAGGGGAGAGTAAAAATAATAGAGCCAAGTTTCTAGCTTTGTTTTATATTTTGAGATTGGCCAACACAAAGAACATTTTTTCATCACTAATTATGGGTGATTCGACTCTTGTAATTAATAGTCTCAGGGGTGATATCTAGATTTTGAACTTGAACCTTATGTCTATCCTTCAACTAGTAAAGGATGTCTCCACTCTCTTTGATGATTTTTCTTTCCTTCATATTTTTAGGGAGAATAATGGAACTGTTGATGCTTTGTCCAAGGAGGGGTTGTTGATGCCAGTAGGAACTTATTTGATTTTATCCCATGAAAATGGTGAAGTGTCCACGCTTCGAGGTAGCCTCGAGGACTTTTTTTCCACCTAAATTTATGGCTATAATGAACTGCGGGAAAACTCTTTTTTTTATGACTTGAGTCGGTTGCTCTTATTTTATAGTCATGTCACTGTCTTTGTGAAATCAAAGGTGAAAAACACATATGTTTTAGTTTTTTTTGTGTGTGTGTTCATCATCGGTGAAGAGCACAAGCTCTATTTCAGTTTATGATGAATAATTTTATTCATATGACTATGTTGTAAGCACCTTTGGATTGTCCTTTGATTAGTCTCAATAATAAAGTAAATTTTTTCCTTGAGAAATTATATATATATACATTTCAACTATTGTATAATTTAAATTATTATAAATAAAAATAAAATAAAATTTTAATAATAAAATATAAAAATAAAAACAACCCGGGGTTAGGCAATGTGGGACCTATAATGAGGCCCACATGTCCCCCCCTCCTATTCTCGCAATTAGAAAACACATCTCACCCAAACCCTAACCTCCCTACTCTCACGCCCTCACTCTCACTCAACCTTTGTCGTCTCTCCCTCTGCAAATGGTGGTCCAAGGGTTTATTTCTCTACATAAGAAGTTCGAAGGGTGCGGTCATGCATACCTGCATGCAAGGGAGTGACCATGCCCAAGGTGGACTTTAGTATTATGGTTTTGGGAGCTTGCTATGGCTATAGAGAATGAGGGTTTCAATGAATATGAGCACAACTTGACTTGGCTCTACTCTTCGTGGGCTTGGAACGCGGGCTCAAGGTAATTCTTCCCTTCTTTCTCCTATCTACTCTTTGTGGGATTAAAACATGGGTTTCTATTTTTTTATTCTTATTCTTTATTTATGATCTAGGTGGATGACCCAATCATGGATTTCATGGGTGCATGATGTAAGGCTCAACCCAACCATTTTTTTTCTTTCTTTGCTAACCACGGCCTACTGAGTTTGAACATGTGGTTGGCGTGAGGCTAGGCTCATTCATGAGGTGGGGGAAGGGAAGGGCTCAGGTGCTTGGTGTGTGGATTAGATTGCACGTGAGGTGGGGGAAGAGAAGGGTTTGACTATTGGGTATGTGTTAAATTCTTTGCATGGTTAGTTCCATGTGTGATGCATATGTGCAAGGTGAAGTAGGGGGGTCACAGGGGGGTGACAACCCATCCTATCTGGGGATTCATAGGTGGGGAAACATCCCACCTTGTCCAGGGGAGTCTCAGGGGAGGTTGATAGGACCCCCCTGCCCAGAGGTTCAGGATCCAATGGAGGGGATGGTAGAAATAATAGAGCCAAGTTTCTAGCTTTGTTTTATCTCTTGATTTTGGCCAACACAAAGAACATTTTGTTTTCATTAATTATGGGTGATTCGACTCTTGTAATTAACAGTCTCAGGGGTGATAGCTGGATTTTGAGCTTGAACCTTATGTCTATATTTCAACTAGTAAAGGATGTCTTCACTCTCTTTGATCATTTGTCTTTCCTTCATATTTTCAGGGAGAATAATGGAACTATTGATGCTTTGTCCAAGGAGAGGTTGTTGATGCCAGTAAGCACTTATTTGATTTTGTCTCATGAAAATGGTGAAGTTTCCATGCTTAAAGGTATCCTGTAGGACTTTTTGTCCACCTAACTTTATGGCTATAATGAACTGTGGGAAGATGCTTTTTTTTAATGACTTATGTCAGTTGCTCTTTTTTACAATCATATCACTGTCTTTACGAAATCAAAGGTGAAAAACACATGTTTTAGTTTGTTTGTTTTGTACATCATTGGTGAAGAGCACAATATCTCTTTCAGTTCATGATGAATAATTTTAATCATGTGATTGAGTTGTAAGAACCTTTGGATTTTCCTTTGTTTAATCTCAATAATAAAGTACATTTTTTTCTTGGGAAAAAATATATATACATTTCAACTATTATATACTTTAAAATATTATAAATCAAAATAAAATATAAAAATCAAAATCAAAATCAAAACAACCTGGGTTGGGCAACGTGGCACCTCTAATGAGGCCCACATGCCCCCCCCCCTCCTATTCCCACAATTAGAAAACACATCTAACCCAAAACCTTACCCTCCTCGCTCCTATGCCCTTGCTCTCACTCAACATTTGTCATCTCTCCCTCTACAAATGGTGGTCTAAGGGTTTATTTCTCTACACAAGAAATTTGAAGGGTGTGGCCATGCATACCTGCATGCAAGGGAGCGATTATGCCCAAGGTGGAATTTAGTATTATGGTTTTGGGAGCTTGGTATGGCTATGGATAATAAGGGTTTCAATGAATATGAGCACAACTTGACTTGGATCTACTCTTCATGGGCTTGGAACGCGAGCTCAAGGTAATGTTTCCCTTCTTTCTCCTATCTACTATTTGCAGGCTTACAACGTGGGTTTTTTCTTTGTTTATTCTTATTCTTTATTTGTAATCTAGGTGGATGACCCAATCACGACTTCCATGGGTGCATGACGTAAGGCTCAACCTAACAATTATTTTTCTTTCTTTGATAACCATGGCCTACTGAGTTTGAACGTGTGGTTGGCATGAGGCTAGGCTCGGTCATGAAGTGGGGGAGGGAAGGGCTCGGGTGCTTGGTGTGTGGATGGGCTTGCACATGAGGCAAGGAAAGGGAAGGGTTTAACTATTGAGTGTGTTAAATTCTTTTCATGGCTAGCTCCATGTGTGATGTGTATGTGCAAGGAGAAGTAAGGGGGTCACAGGGGGGAGACAAACCACCTTATCTGGGGGGTCATAGCGGGGGCGGGAATCCCACCTTGTCCAAGGGAGTCACAGGGGAGGTTGGTAGGCCCCCCCTGCCCAGAGGTTCAGGAGCAGAGCCACCCCTCCCAACAAAAAAAGAGTGGTTTTTTGGTCTATTTTAGGCAGTTTTGGCACATGGTTTTCTAATTTCAATTAAGGAATTAAGGTTGTGATATAATCTAGGTCAATGGATTAAGGTTTTGGATTCCATGGAATCATATCTATTGTATTTGTAAATGGTGAAGTTAATACAATGAGAGTTAGAGGTGCGACTTTAAACATTTGTTGGTTTTCCCAACTAAGGGTTTCCAAGGTAAATTTCTAGGTACTAGGTGCAAATGTTGTTTTCTTTCTTTTTTTAAAGAATTTGTTTGTGCATTGCTATATTGTAAAGGTTTAAAAACTGCATTGGCCCAACCCAAAGAAAATCCTTATTTTTCTACAACGATGATGTGGAAAGGTTTCAACCCATAGTCGGCCATGTGGGCACGTGCGGCCTTGGACCGTAGCCTATGACCAAGACATGGTGCAACCCACTCAAAAACATTTGTTTAAAAAAAATTATTTTGTTTATTTAATTCAATATACACACACACACATAATGTCCCATATATATATATATATATATATGACTCATCATTTAAATTAATAATGTCTAAAAAATAACCCATGTTAATTCTTTGTCCCTTCCAAGTGAGGATTTTTACAAAATAACTGAGTTTTTATTAGGGTTTCTAGGTTATTTCGGGTTTGATTCCAAGGATTTTTGGAATACTTACAAGGGTTTTTAGAGCTATAATTAAGGGGTTTTATGATTGTATACTAAGCGTTTTAGGGTTGGAAAAGTTATCTGCCATGCAACATGAAGTTTGGGTTCCAAGATGTAGGCCCTCAAATATTAGGGTTGTTAATTAAAATTTTGGGTTGTTTATGGAGCAATTTGCATAATTTTCAGTCAAGTGGATAGGTAAGTAGGCCCTAAGCCCAAGTTTCTAAACACAACTCTCATACCATGTGTGAGGCCCTTCACCAGGGGCTTAAATAGCATTGTACTAAACTTCTGTAATAAGTATAGACATTTAATATAAAAAAAATGTTTTTCCATGTATAATTTTTTATTTATCATGTCCCTATGAATTTCAATTATTTATATGATAATTTGACTTATTTGAATTGTATATAATTTAAATTTTGATTTTACGATAGGATAAAAACACAACAGATTTAAATTTACAACAAGTATTCAGTTTATAGCATACATAAATTTCAATTTAACAATAGTTGTTTAGGGATTAGTATAGTAAAATACCTGTAATTATAATTGCTTAAGTTTTACTCCCTTTGAAACCGCTAAGTTGTCGTCTATCTATTTTATGTCGTCAACTGCCCAAAACCAAATTTTGTCACCCAACCAGCTAGGAACAACCTCATTGAATCCCTATCTCTAAAAAAACTTGGGGTTTTCCTAGACCTCTATGCCCAAATTCCTATAACCATAGCCCCAATTTATCGATAATACCAAGTCAAAATCCCAAGTCGAAATACCAATATCAATGCAAAATTACTCATAACACAGTCTTCGTCCTTCAATTTCTCTTCCTCTCACAACCATAATCTTCTCTTTCGCACCTCAGAAACCCCTAACCTCCCCAAAATCCCTGCCCTTATCCCTCCTTCCACCACCTTCCCCTCAAAAGGATCAACACATCATAAAATTCATCCCCTCCTTTACATTCCCTGGAAATCCTAACTAAATAAATAACAATTAATTCAATTTAACACAAACCTTTTCCATATATATATATATATTCAGTCTATTTAATAATAACATTAAAATCTAAATGCTTTTTCAAAATAGGAATTTATGGAGAGTTGCAACCAAGAATCCTCCTAGGATTTCAAGTTTATCCTTCATCCTTCTTCTTTTCATGGATTCGGCTATAGGAGGGAGCAATGCTCCCTCCTACAGTCGTGTTCTGGAAGGGCGGCACTCTAGGTCACAAGGATCTTTTCCCTCTCATATCATCTGAACCCACGATATACCCCCACCTAAAAATGACAAAGGGAAGCAATCAACATCAAGCCATCAAGATGTGATAGAGGATTTTGCATTCTTGGCCAACATAATTCCCACTACCACCAGCTGCCCGCCAAAAGAATATGAGAACCCAAAATAATGATGATGATGATTAACGTCCACTAAGACCGAATTGGTCTATCGGACCTTAAGAGGGTAAGTGATTACTTTTGATTCTTTAGAATTTTGTTTATGTGCTCGAAAAGCATTAAGAGAAGCTTTCCAAGATCACCATACTTTTGTTGAGCTAAAAGGTTAGGAAGGTTGGTAGTGTGATAAATATTTTGAAAATGAGATCTAATATGGGTATAGGCTGGACAATCTAAAAGAAAGTGATTTTCATCTTCAACCTTCTTAGTGTCACAAAGGTGACACACTCTTTCATCCCATGGCGATTTAGGAATTGAACAACGCTCAGTTTCACTATGGAGCTCGTGAGAATTTGTTGTTATCTTAGAAATTCTTTTTTTTTTCTTTACACTTGGCAAAATAGATAGATAATTTTGATCTACTAGATTAGGGTTGATTACATATTTATAATACCTTAATTTTATTTTTTCCTCTAACTCTTTATCACAACACATTTTCTCCTTAAATTTTGATTTGATGTTTTTTTTAATAGTATCTTTATTCTGCAAAATGGTTTCTTCCATGATTCCCCAATAGCTTAGCCAAGACCGGGCATCTTTATGCCATCCTTGCTTGAGTCGATGGTGGTTATGACTTGATTTTGAAGCAATTTTAGGTAGCCTATTGTCTTCCATGTTGTTTAAATTGTTCTTATACTTTAGGTATCTAATCATATCCATGATCTCAATGGGGGAGAGGCTTGTTTCTAAGAGGAGGATGGGATAGGGCATATTTCCTTTAATTTTGAGATTATAGGCTATAAAATTCTTTTGTATTTGCCCTATCTTTCTCCAGGATTCACAAGAGATACTACAACCCCAGACTTCACATCCATAAAGAATAACAGGTGTAACAAGAGTCTCAAAGAGGAGTTTCTTCTTATCCCAACTCCAATGATCAGCTGATTTACAATTGTTTTCAAGCCCATAATAAGCTTTCCATCCCCCAATAATCATTTTCTCAATGCTATAATTCCAATTGAGTTTGTGGTGAATATAAATTCCAAGATATTTGTATGAAGTCACTTCCTCCAAGTTGTTGTTGTCATATACAAAGGTATCATAAGGGATCTTATTAGATTTAATAATCATGACCTTAGTCTTATTAGTATTAACAGTGATACCCATATTGGAGAAAAAATCCTTGAGGATTCTTAGTTGGTTTTCAATATCATGGGGACTCCTTGCCATAAGAATGATATCATCGGCATAAAGAAGAAGATTGATGACTATACCAATGAGAGTAGGACCGACACAACCTTCTTTTTCCAAGCATTCTTCTAACTTGTCAATGTATATGGCAAAAAGGGTAGGGGACAAGGGACAACCTTGTTTGACTCTGATATTGCAGTTAATATATTTTTGTTAAGCCCTAATATTAACTCATTACCCATTAATTGGGGCATATTATATTAGTAATGTTATTTTATTTATGTTGGTTTTAGGCCATTAGTTGTAATTATACCTCCTAGTCTCCTACATATACCAAGGATACATTTTCATTTTGACGCATCTTGTACTTGAAAATTTAAGTGGAGTAAAAGGAGGTTGCCCCCTCGAAGAGGCTTATTATCTGAAATTATCTCTTTTTCAAGGAATTGAGTACTTTTTCTGAGATTTTTCTATGCTATATTGATATTTGGTTCTTAACATATGGTATCGGAGCTCAAGGTCTTAGGGTTTCGCTGCTACATCTGAGACACCTTAGAATTTTCGCTATAACTTTTTTTTACAATGTTTCAGAAGGAACGGCTTGGAAGATATTTAGTAGACAGATCAAGGTACGTTGGGTTCAAAATTTAGCTCCTGAGGCCCTATACTTTTGAAGATACAGCCTGTACAAGATAGGGTTCTGGAATCATCCTGAACTGAGTCATTGCGGAATTTTCGCTATAACAAAATTTCTGTAATGTTTCAGACCCTATACTTTGGAGGATATTTACAGAAGTTAGTAAGGTATATGTGGTAAAAATTTCATCTTCTGGGTCATCGTAAATTTGTATATACACCTTGTGTAATATAGGGTATCTGACTAGTCCTATTGACTAGTCTCAAGAAGGTGTTCCAGGTAAAACAATCATAACTTCTTCCTAGAGTATCTAAATTGAGTGGGACTAGTTTCATTGGATCGTGGACAGTCTGTAGTACTTTTGGTGCGAGTTTCAGAATTTTATATCAATTATTTTGTGTGGGGCACGCTATACAAGTGAGATCTCCTAGAAAGGCCAAAAATCGGCAAGTTGTGGGGAAGTTACCGTAAATTTCACTTGGCACATCCAATTTTGATCAGAACTGTGGCATTGCAGAGAAGAAATATCATAGAAATACATAAAAAAAATTCTCATACCCAGAAGGGCCAAAAATTGGGAGATACAACAGAAGAAATATTGTCTAGCAGAACCACCTCAAAATCAAGGTTCAAAAGTGATACTTGGCCAACATGCCACCCAAAAAGG
>JZKD02S2075473.1:319509-337360 GCA_000966675.3 Picea glauca
GCAGCCCTCAACTCGAGAGGCACTTTTATCTCTTCCAACCTATTCCAAAGGTTTTTCCTAGGAACCATGTCAAAATCTTTTATAAAGTCAACAAAACAACAAAAAAGATTGGTTTTAGTAGTCTGGAACTCCTCTGCAATGATCCTAAAGGTAACAAAATGGTCCACAGTTGAATAATATCTCCTAAACCCGACCTGGCCTTTAGCTCTTTTACTGTGACTTTCTAGCCAAAGGTTAATCTTCTTTTCCAAAATAATTCCATAAAGCTTGGCTAAAATCGGGGTAATCATAATGGTCCTATAATTAGAGGGAATGTTTCTATCCCCGTTTTTAAAAATAGGAACAATGAGGCTTTGTGTCCAGGGTTTAGGGAAGCCCTACTTGACTGCTAAATTCAAGAGCTTGTGTATGTGAGGGATAAGGATTGGCCCTCCGATTTTAAAAATTTCATCTTGGTAGCCTTCAATGTCTTTAGCTTTCCCATTTGCGATCCGCTTAACCCCAAACTCTATGTCATCTAAAGAAAAAACTTCTTCCTTTGTAGGGACAATAGGAATGGTGTCCATGGAATTAGGGAACTCGTAAAGACTTTTAAGGTAGGAATTTCAGGTCCTTAAGGGAATCCTATTATTTTCTTTAGTATTGCGTTTTAGAATTTGGCTCCAGAACTTCTTAGGATCCAACTTGTATAGTTGTGAAAGTTGCTCTTTCCTTTTATTGATATAGTATCTTTTTTTCCTTTTAATTAGGGCTTTGTACGTATTGATCTTATCGAGTTTTAAGGACTCATTAGAAGCATCCCTAATGGATTTCCTAGCAATTTTATATTCTTTATCATACCAAGGGTTGGTCGTTCTATTATTCTTTTTATAAGACACCTCGAAAGAGAACTTTTTAATAGAAATGGAAAGGGTAGTTGTAAAATTATGATAGAGTTCTTCAATGTTGTCCTTATAAGTTAGGAGGTTTAATTTACTATTTAAATCCGTTAAGAAAATGTCAACTTTACTTTTGTCAAAGTGAAAATTCCTTTGATTATCATAATTCTCTTCAATGGTGCTCTTATGCATGGAAAACTTTAGAGTTAGGGTTAAAGTTTTATAATCAAATTCAGGATCATGGTCATTTAAAAAGTCAAAAGTTGTTATTTGGTTGGAAATGGGGATATCAAATATCAAATAATATACAACACTACTACCTAGCCCATGAATACAGGTCATCTGGTTGGAGTTTGGCCACTTCATTACAACATTGCAAATTATTAGGTATTGAGAGCTACAAAGCTTGACCAACTCAGTACCAAACAAATTCTCAATTAGGTCTTTAGAGCTTCTTTTGTAGATATTAGATAAAACAAGGTCCCCATCTAGTCATAAAGGATCATGGTTGGAGTCATTACTTAAAAGAGTAACTTGTTTAATTGCAGTCATCGCATTAAAGTCTCCTAGTAGGAGGATATAAATATATTGTTCTAAATTATTATAGGGACAATTTTTATCTAGATTATTTTTCTTATAAAAAGTAGAATTAATAGGTGCAAAATAAAAAAATTGCTATATACATCTTCTTAGCATTGGTGTATGAAATATCTATCCAAATGTATTGATTAAGAGGGTCAATCTTATGAAGTTGAATGTGAGGAGAAATGTTCTTTCTAATATAACAAGCTATGCCTCCTATCCCTCTACGGTGGGATTTTTTGTTCCATGCCGACCACAAGACAAATCCTTCCATGTTAGGGACCTTAGACTCCTCATGCTCCCAAGTTTCAGCTAGACAAATAATATCAATATCACTCAGGATCCAACTTATCATACGACCTTTGTGCCATGGAAAGCCACGACAATTCCAAAAAATGATCCCAAGTGTCCCAAATTCCTATTTATTATTATCCTTCTAGTCTCTATCCCTAACAATAGCTTTTCGATTTCTAATTATTGCCCATTTTCCTTCTTTCCCGACTTCTTTTACCTTTTGAAATTCCTTCCTTAATTCATCTTGGTCTTCGGGAATGAGGTCTTTATTTATAAATATTCTTGACCCTTTTAAGCTTGTAGATTTACTAAGTATGCTATATTTATGGTCATTACAACTTACTTTGACACGGATCAACCTATCTTTGTGATCAATTATTTTTCCTAGCCTCTTTGCTTCTATGAGGTAAGTTGTATCAATTTGTGATTTATTTTTTAATTCTTCTTTTACTATTGTTAGCGTATCTTCCTCTTGTTGTTCTTTTATACCAAAAATTATGAGGTTCAAGGCTCTTTTATTACGCTCATGGTCCAGTTCGATTAGCTTATTCATTCCCTCTTTGATGGGTTTGATATCCAATTTGTTTTCCATATTACCGAGGGTCAAATTGTTGCTTAGTTTTTCTTCTAGCTCTCTAATCCTATCTCTCAAGTTGTGATTTTTGTCAACCCCTCCTTCTTGGGTTGATTGTTTATGTTTTTCCATTTCTTGAATTCTATCATTCATTGTTTGGAATTCACTCTTGAACCCTAATAATCTATCCTCTATTTGAGTTTGAATGGTATCTTTAAATTTTTTATCAATCATTGCCTCTAGCTCTATTTGGAGTTTTACGTCTCTTTCTTCACTCCTTTTTTCTAATGTTTCTAATTCTATTTGGATTTTGGCATCTCTCTCTTCTCTTATTTTTTCTACTAATTCCATATAATCGTAAAGGATATCTAGGGTGATTTTGGGTGGCCTCCCCTTGTTAGGTTGAGTTTTTGGAATAGGTGGTGAAGTGCTCATATTGAAAAGAAGAGAAAAAAGATGTAACAATTATTATTATGAATTGACTTTATCTCTCACATCAACTTTTACTTATGAAACTTAAAATAAAAAATAAATAAAATATATTTAAATCTCTTTACGTAAAATTAAAATTGAATCAAAGTAAAAAGTGACTCACCTCATTTCAGATGTCCAATTGCTCAACCTTTTGAAGAAGCCAAAAATAATTTATGAAAACCGCAGAGAAGTCCAGAGAAACTACTGATATTATTCTAGGTAAAAAAGGTAAAAACCAAAGAGAAGTATTAATCCCGTTCAAAATCCCAAATATATAATCTTAGAAATAAAATATCTCAAAAAAAAAGAGATAATTTCAAAACCGCAGAGAAGTAGTATTCTCGTTCAAAACTGTAGAGAAATATTATTTCCGTTCAAATTCAAAACTGCGGAGAAATATTATTCCCGTTCAAAACGGCAGAGAGATAATTTCAAAACTGCAGAGAAGTATTATTCTCGTTCAAAACTACAGAGAAGTAGTATTCCCGTTCAAAACCGAAAACCATAGAGAAGTCTTGAGAAACTACAGAGATTATTCTGGGTAAAAAGGTAAAAACCAAATAGAAGTATTATTCCCGTTCAAAACCCTAGATATATAATCTTAGAAATAAAATATCTCCTTAAAAATAATAATAATAATAATAATAATAATAAATAACAAAGAATTATTATTCCCGTTCAAAACCGCAGAGATATAATTTCAAAACCGCAAAAAAGTAGTATATGCATTATTAACTTTGGGCAGAAATTTTCATACACTATATGAAATAAGAACAGACAAGATTATCGGCTACATCCAACATATGCATGAGCACGAATTCATAGGGAATGTTTTGGGCATCTCGCCAACAGAAAAATCACTAACATGGTGGATCAACACAACTTGGAATCCGAAGGGCCAAATAGACCTCAAGCTCGACTCCAAAGGCTTCTTCACTACAATATGTTCCAATCTAGAGGACCATGATCGAATCTTTGAAAACGGACCCTACTTTTTTAACTTGGAAGTGTTTCACCTCCAACCTTGGACAGGGCGATTCTCACAAGAAAAATATGACTTTACTGCAGCACCTATCTGGATTCGAATGTACTCCCTCCCCCAAGAATTTTGGGATGAGGAAATATTTTAAGGCATTGGCAATACACTGGGTAACTTTGTTAAAACCTCAGAAATAATGAAAGTGGGTCGCTACACCGCCTATGCTAGCATCTGCGTCTATATGGATCTCATTAAATCATTGTCAGAATCTATTAGTCTCTTCTATCAATACAATGAATGGGTTCAAACCCTCGATTATGAACATATCCCCTTCCATTGTAGGCTCTTCCATGAATACGGTCAACTCTTTCGAAATTGTCCCCTCAATGTTCAGAATAGCTCCTCGTCCCCATCCTTGAATCAAGATGCAAATGGATTTGAGAAAGTCCACTCCAAGAAAAAATTCAGAAGAAACCCCAACCCCCAAACTGCAAATGATGGTTTCAACTCTCAGAACTCCTTTGAATCTCTCTCGCAAGGGTCAAAAAAACCAGAATACTCGGGATGGGAAAGAACCACTGCAAAATGTGGCAGCCAACTAAACATCCCCAATGGAGGACAATGTCAAAAGATGCAAGACCATGATGCAAGAGTGACCCAGTCTTTAGGATGAAGATATGGAACTACAAGATGAGGAACCTGACACTAAATAAGGTGAGGAAATGGATCTAGTCGATCTGGATCTCAACTCAATAGTAATGGCCTACAAAAAACAAAATCCTAACTCCATCCTTGAGCAACAAGTACAACTCCTGAAAGATGCCTTGGTGCACAATAAAATCTTCAATGGATCTGCATCACAAGATATGAACTTGAACCCTTCTTCAAACTCCTCCATGGGTATCAAATCCTCCTCGTTACCTGCAAAAATCCCTCATGAGGAAAAGAAGAAAAAAGGAATAAAATCCAACAAGCAATTGCTTAAAAATCTAGGCAAATATCTTGTTAACTCAAGGTGCATTTCTCTAATGACAAACAAGTATCTCCCAACACCCCCACCTTCTTCATGAAAGTTATATCATGGAATATAAGGGGCGTGAATGGTAAAACCAAACACATGCTCCTTCAACAAAAAATTATGCAAGAAAAACCCTCTCTCGTCGTGATCCAAGAAACCAAATGCCCTAACTCTCTAATTCAATCCTTGGCCTCCCGCCTTTGGCCTGGATATCAAGCAATGGCCATCAATTCTAATGGCTCAGATGGTGGCCTTGTCCTCCTCTAAAACCCTGATAATATTCTACTATCTCACTTCTTTTCCACTAAACACATTATCTCTGTGAAGTTCTGATTGATCAGCTCCTCTACCATTGGCTTCCTCACCAATGTCTATGGACCAAATACCTCCACTTATAAAGTCATTTTCCTTGACTCTCTACTATCCCTTAAAACCCTAACCTCCAACCATCATTAGATTATTGGAGGCAAATTCAACCTAATTAACTATCTCTCATAAAAACAAGGAGGTATTTGGCATCTTGACCAAGAATCTCATTCTTTCAGCAATGCCATCCAAACCCTCAAACTGGTAGACATAGAAATTACCAATGGCACGTTCACCTAGAACAATCAACATTATGGACCTCAACAAGTTTCCTCTTGCCTCAATCACTTTCTTGTCTCTGACTCAATCCTTCTGGCCAATATGCATCCCCTAGCATCCATTCTCCCTTTTGTTGGTTCGAATCATTGGCCCATTCAACTCCACCTTGACCTCCATGGTAGCCCCCGAAATCGACCCTTTCATTTTGAGAGTTTTGGCTTAGCTCCCCAAATTTCCTCGAAACCTTCAAAACCTAGTGGACCAACTTCAATCCCATCTCCCACTCTCCTATGTACAAATTTCCACAAAAACTCAAATATATCAAGCAGCAGATAAAAATATGGAACAAAGAGAAACTTGGAAACATTATGTAGGAAAAAGAAAAATTAACCCAGAAAATGGAGCAATTACAGCAGGAAATAATAACTGAAGCAATTACTCAAGAGGAGAAGCACCTTCAAGCCCAATTAAATCAAAGAGAAAACCAGGAGGAGATCTTATGGAAGCAAAAGTCTCGAATCAGATGGATAAAAGATGGGGAAAAAAACACAAATTTCTTCCATCTATCAATGATTCAACGCAAGCATCACAATCGCATTATATCCCTCAAGAACAACTAAGGTCACCACCTGACAAAGCACAATGACCTAGAAAGGGAACTTGTCACTCATTTTCAAGCCCTTCTAACTGAACCAAAATAGGATCGTAGGCTTGCCATTCAACGCATCACCCATAATATTCCCCTCCTCGTCTCCCCATATAAAAACACTGCCCTCATGAGACATATTACTCTGGAGGAATTCGAACAAGCTATATTTGTCATGCCCAAAAACAAGTCCCCAAGGCCAGATGGATTCATGACGGACTTCTATCAAACCTGTTGGTCAATCATTAAGAGCGATGTATGGGAAGTAGTCAAGGACTCTTGTCTCCACTCAAATATCCTCCCAGCCCTAAATTCCACCTTCTTAGCCCTTATTCCGAAAGAAGACAAGGTCAAGGACCCTAATAAAATCCGACCAATCACCCTTTGCAATGTCATTTTCAAAATCATTACCAAAATTATCGCCTCTAGATTAAAGCCCTTGCTCCCCTCAATTTCTCCTGAGCAAACAAGGTATGTCGAAGGAAGAAAAATCCTCGACGGAGTCATCCTCTCCCACGAAGTCATCCATTCACTAAAAACTTTTGGCTCCCCTAGAATGATGCTTAAGCTTGACCTGTCTAGGGCCTTTGAAAAAATCAACTAGCAATTTATCCACCTCACCCTCTAGGCCTTTGGCTTCTTCCCTTCTTGGATAAACTACTTCCTCTCTCTAATCTCTTCGGCCTTCTTCTCTATCCTGATTAATGGCTCCCCTTCTCATCCTTTCTCCCCCTCTCGCAGAATTTGGTAGGGAGATCCCCTCTCTCCATTTCGCTTCATCCTCTTGGCTAAGGGACTTAGTAGAGTGATCAAAGTGGCCATAGCAGAAAACAAAATCAAAGTTATGTGCCTCCATAATGACGAACAACCCTTATCCCATAAACAATTTGTAGATGACACCATGCTTATGGCCCAACCTACCGTTCAGGAAGCTAAATCCATCCAGCAAGTTCTCATTGATTTCGGGGAAGCATCCATCATGGACCTCAATACCACTAAATACCAAATCTTCTTCTTTCATACCCCCCCAGCCATTCAATTTCATAGAACTCGAATCCTCATATTTCAAAGAAGCTTGCTTCCTTCCAAGTACCTTGGAGCTTCGTTAGTTGCCAATGGACTTCAAGCATCCTCTTGGGAGGATCTCATCACTTGACTAAATAGAAGGCTATACATTTGGTCCTTCAGAGTGCTCAATACACCTGGACGTCTAATCCTCCTCAAATATGTTCTCCAAGCCATGCCCCTTTACCTCTTTTCGGCTCTAGCTGCCCCCAAATCCATCCTAAAAGTTATCCAAAATCTTCAACGCTCCTTTTTTATGGGGAGGAGCTCGAAAGGAAAAAAAGTGGGTGTTGGCATCCTAGGGCAATATTTTCCTCCCTAAACTTAAAGGAGGTCTTGGGCTCAGACATTCAGAAATGCTCAGCTCAGTACTGGGTGAAAAAACTTGGTGGAGATGGTTTGTATCCAAGGATACACCATGGGAGAGACTTTGGCGCAAGAAATATTGTCCACATATGGACTCTCGGGATCTTATATGACTCTCGATTAATATCAAGGGCTCTCACATATGGAACACATCCTGGAAAAAAAAAATCTCTCATTCACTCACATTGCTTCTAGGAGATCAGGAACAACCACTCTGCACTCTTCTGGGAGGATGTCTGGTAAAAACTCCCTCCTCTTGGACAAAATACAACAACAAAAGAACTCAAATACATGATGATTTCCCAGAACAGATTTTTGATTTCTCAATATTGGCTCCCCTCCAAACAAAATGGCATTTGGAGAACATCGCTCCCCAAGGAACAATGGGGCCCTCTTCCTCCAAAAATAGATTGGGAATCATTTTGGCAAAGTCGGTCTCAAAGGAAAATTCGCATTCACCATGGAAAATACATTCTCTGTTGGGGATACAAGTATGCAGGTTGTTTCACTCTCAAAGAAGCCTATCTTTTGGCCATCGGGGATCAAACTAGGCCAGCTCGGGAACCTTGGATCAAAATTTGGACTCAAAAGTTGTGGTCGAAAATCTCTTTCTTTCTTTGGATTCTCTTCCAAGGGAAAATTCTAACTTGGGACAACTTTCTCAAACATGGCTTCCAAGGACCGGCAATATGCCATCTTTGCAAACACAATGAAGAAACAATTGATCACTTGTTAAACTCTTTCCCCTTCTCCATGATATGGGACCAAGGAGCTCTTCTCTTCCTAACTTCAGATGGTAACAGGGAGAAATTTGGAGATACCATAACTCAATGGATACCAACGGCCTTCTCTAATCCCATCATAAACCGAGCATGGAAACTCCTTCCTAGTTTATAAGAATGTCTCTTCTTTATAAGACTCAATATAAGCTCAAACCCAACAGAACATTCGACAAATGGTGCTCTTATCCACTTGGTCACCCCAAGACTGGAAGGGCTCTCCTCAAGATCTCCAAATTCTTCAGAGCCTAAACATCCATCCCCCTCCCAACATCCAATCAATCCCCACTCCTTCGACCCTCTATGACCCTCTGCTTTTGACCCCTCCCCCTAAAGGCTTCCTCAAGCTCAACTTTGATGGCGCTTCTAAAGGGATCTGGGACCAGCCAATTATGGAGGATTTTTTCGCAACAACGAAGGACAAATTCTTCAGGTTTATGCTAGCTTCATAGAAATAGAAAGCAACAACACAGTTGAATTTCAGGCCTTATAAGTTGGTCTTACCATTTCCATCAAAGAGTATTATCGTCTTCTAGTCATTAAGGGTGACTCACAACTTTTTATACACATCCTTTAGAAGCTACAACGTGGAACCCCTTTAAATAAAACCACTACCAGTGGGAGACTTCAAGCAATTCTAGAATGAATTAACTCTCTCATTCCTAGAATTGATTCTATTATTCCCTCTCGTGTGAAACGTTCGACCAATAAACTCATTGATCATTTGTAAAACCAAGGGATTGACAAAGGAGACAGATTCCTAGACCTTGATTGGAATCTTGTCCTCGCCTCCCCCCTACAAAATGCTTGTTCCACTCTGTCCCATGCAGACCATGATCCCCCGTATCGGGTGATAGGGAAGTGATCGGCCTCGGGGCTCCCACCTCGGCCAAGTCGACACACATCCCCCCCTCTGACCACTACTTTTCCTCCTCCTCCCACTTGTACCCAGCCTGCCCATGCTATTAATGATTGACCCTCATGTGTGTACCACCTGGCCTCCAAACTTCAATGGGAACATCGTCCTTCCTTTTCGAGAGATCCTTCTCAATCGACGTGCCCAGTCCTGTATTGTCCTCTATATCAAACTCTATGGTTTCATCATGGCTTTCGTTATCACCTCTCTGATTAGTCATTACTATGGCCATAATAATGCTCTCCTCAACATGATTACCTTCACAATGGCTAGTCTCCTTACTCCTCCCCATCGATCTTGGTCAGTCCCATTCCTTTACCTCTGCATGATCTTGTTCACTCTAATACTCACCTAAACTCTTGTGCTCTTATCCTCCTAACATCCTTCTATACTCCTGTGAATCCCCTATTCATGGCTCCCATGGAAAGTGGTGATTGCTCTCGCCACTCCCGGGAACGCTCCTATGGTCAGCAAAGAGGGCACTCTAGTTCCCACCTTGTTGCAATAGTTGAGAACTCAGCAGAGTCATACCACGTCCACACCCCTCCCCAAATTCAAGTCTAGATAAACCTTGTTGAAGCTGATGTTCGTGTCCTTGGGTGCTTCATCACAAATGAAGAGGTTCATGCAGACGTTTGTTCTTGGGTCCTAGACACTTGGGTCATCCGCTCTCGCGAGTCCCATTATTTGAAGACCATAGAAATATATTGTCAAATGAAACTATTTTTCGGGCGAGCTCTGGCCGACCAGAAAGATGACAAAGAGTAAATTATGCTCCAACTCGACGAGTTGCAGATGCAGATTCAACTTATGGACCATAAAATGAACATGTTGGCTCGAAAAATTACGAGAATCAACCTCTCGACGATGGAAGAGCCTCAACCCCAGGTGCATGAGTCAAAGGGTCCTTCTCCTCCTTAGTCTTTTTCATGAATAGTTTGTTTCTTATTAAGTTGGTTTATGTTGAAGGCCGAGGTTTTTGTGTTAAGCCTCAAAATGCTCTAGCTAGGAAACTACACATAACAGTTTTTTGTTGTATTCAAAGTCCTAGGAGTAGCTACTGTCAATCCTTTAGATTCAAGAGACAGATCTTTCATAAAACTTCAAACAATTTACTGCATTGTTGGTGGTCTAGTTTCCCTAGTGGCAGGCCAGCAACAGACTTTTTGTTATATTTTTCAATGGAAATATAAATAGATCGGGATTATTAACAAACAAAAAAACATTAAAATCTAAATAAATTTCTTAATTTAATAATAAAATTAAACCTCATTAAATCAATTAACTTAATCAATATCATTAACTTAGTCAATAGTATTAAATCTAATCAAACCAATTAACTTAATAATTATGTTAAGATATTATACACCCTTGACAAACAAACATAATTATTATTTTAATGCATCATAATAATACTAGCATATACACTCAAGGTATGTATGCATAGCTAGCACATAGATAATTTGTGCATGTACTAATGACAACAACCATCACAACTAATGTTAATTTTGTGTATGCTCACAACCCAATCGATAGTGCAATAAACCTTGAAATAAATCAATCATTTACACTAGTCATAATAGCATAAATCATTTACGCTAGATTAGCATAACTTAGTTAAGCATTTAATACAAAGGAACAAGGAATAAGTCAAGCACTAAGAGTACATGATTAAAACCCAACATCACTCTCAACTACTCCGAACACCCTTTCTCTCTAACCTACTTACATCTTCCTAATCATATTCTTCCTATGTTGGATCATACTGGAGCATCAACTATATTGACCTAACACCAGATAGAACGTGTATGTGGAAGTGTCAACTACCTTAACCAAACTTCCCCAATGGGAAACAAAGGTAGTCACCATCACACATCTAGGGGAGTGCGACTTAACATAGTTCTCCCACAACTCCAAGTTTTGAAGGATAAATGGTGGGAAATGCATCCACCCCTCCTCATGGAACTAGGGTCAAAACCCTATCATGGGCAATACTATGGCACTGTGTTTTGGGATCTTTGTCATTGAATATCCAGTTTCAGGGAGTCATACCACCTGAAAAACCTCCACTTGCCCAAATTTCATAGAAATACATTTGAACCAATATAAAATAGCATAATAATACTTCCTATCATACCATTTCTCATTTGACATCCATGACATAGACCACCTAATATCACACTTCTCTAGCTATCGCATATCTCATTCAACCTATAGGTTAGTTTACATCCCAATCATATGCATAACCATAATATAATTGACATGTGATTTCCATGCCACTCATTGATGAACTATGTAAATCAACAAGTTCATCCTACACATGGTACTAATTGCATTTAAACATATCATTAAACCCGATAGCCACGTACCAAATCCTTCAATTAAACATGCATCTAGAAGTAATTGACATAGCATCCATCATTAATAACACAACAATAATTATTCATAGTATTTAAATATACATATTCCCACATGTCCATAAATTGAAGTGTCAATGTTTAATAGTGTTCCACAGATAATAAATAATGAAAATACAATTAGGGCATAAGTAAATTTAGCTACCTAGGTCAAAAAGGGGTGTTACATTTTTTATGTGATCATGTTGGGTATTCAACCTTATTATAAGGATAATATTCAATTAAAATATTTCATAATTACAAATTTCAATCACTCTGGATGAGGCTTGTCAATAAACATCTTGAATTTTTATGCACACATGTTGAACACGTAACTTGTCACTTGAGCGTTAACTCTACCTTACTCACTTGTGCATCCTAGTCATTGTGTATATAGTGGGCACTTCTATGATGCTTTAGCTAGGTGATTGTAGAGTATTTCCTTTTTATGTTCGTTCTTGCTCCATGGACGAAAATCCAACCTTCTCTTTGTGACACATAGTGCTAAAAATTGCATGAATATTTATAGTGCTTTTCTCCTCCATATTTCTCCTTCAAATATCACAATTATGCATACAAATAGAGACTTCACTAAACAAGGATAATGCAAGAAACTCACCTCCAGTTCACACCATGATAATCAAGAGACAAGGTATGAGATAAAGGAGGTGAGAAACAATACCAATGGTTGCCAAGCTAAAAAAAAAATGTGATTATTAGTTTCAATCGAACACAAGTGCATCACTCATGGGTTTAATTCACTATTTTATTTTTGAAAAATATGTTCCAAACCATGGACATGACATCAATTTGAATGAGATGAAAAAACATAAAACTCATTCATCTTGGTATTCCATCTATAATTTACAACAATCAACCTCTCAATCATAAATCATAACAATGCATCTTACATCTAAGTGTAATAAAGCATTTGTCAATTTGAAAAGTATATTAATCACTTAAAAATACCACCATCAAGATAACAACATGACCAACGATGGATTCAAAGCAAGTGATTGATATAACTAGTCATTGTATCGGATACATGTGTCTTGAAACTCAAATGTTGTTCAACATGCATTAGATAGTGGTACTAGAGAGAAGTATTTATCTACACAAAACAATAGAATGAAACTGAAATGACAATTAGCTTGTAAAGGACCATATAAAGCTATGCAAATCCAATTTAAGCAATATAAACAATTCAAATGTTATATTGTTTTGTTTGCTAGACTATAGTTAAGTTAACTCCTCTCCTTGGCTACCAAGATGACTCCCAAAACCCCTAGATAATGGTTACCTCTATATGAACATCATGAAATTTACATTGACCGTGATTACAAAACATGGTTACCTCTATATTAACATCATGAAATTTACATTGACCGTGATTACAAAACATGGTTACTCTTTGAGGAATTAAATTATGTGCATGTCTCCTATGCTAAGTAAAGATAGCCACCAATTCAACTATCCCTTTAATGAATGATAGGATACCTGAAAACCCAAGCGCAATGTAGACTTGCCATGGGAATGAAATCAATCTATAAAGGGGGGACGAGACTTCGATTCAAGAAACTTGGAAGTATTTGAAACATGAAACACCAAAACAAAAATAATAATGAAAATAAAAATATGTAGACACCTAAAGGAACTACGCACTAGTATGGGAGAATAAGTTGAATTGTGTACCTGCACACACCTCTACAAACACATGACCTATAGTAAAATATTATGAACATATAAGAAACACTCACACCCATAACCAAAAATAGTAAATAAGCATGCCTATGGAAACTGAAAAGTCATAGGTAGAATGGTTATGAACAGAGGTAGCAAGTGGGAGTACTGAAAGGAAAATTCACTAGGGTAGAGTGCCAAGATACCAAATTACTGAGTTTCAAGGAAATCTACTTGGCTAGGTGAGCCATTTGTTGGGTTAAAGGGGAAATTTGCATATCTAAGTGAGGGATTTGCCTCTTTATTGGGTGAGAGAGTTTACTTTCCTCTAGGGTGAGCTATTTGTCTTTAGAGATTGATTTTATAAGAGAAAGAGTTAGAAAACAACTCAAGCAATTTATTCCCTTTATTCAAATGATTTGTTGAGCTACCAAGTAGCCAAAGTGAACAATTTGTCCTTTAGCACATAATTTGTTAAGTGAAAGAGATAATTATCCTTTCAAATGAGAGATTTCTCTCTTGTGAGTGGTTTTTTAGGTTAATGGGGAAGCTTACACCCCAAAGTAAGTGACTTGTCTTTAGTGTTGGGTTAGTCAATTTGCTTACCTCCAAAACGAAAGATTTATGTTTAGTGAGAATCCTACCAAACTTGTCGAATAACCAAAAGATTCAGGTAAGAGAATTTTGGCTCAAGTGTTAAGTAATCGGTCGCTAAGTTTCAATAATATCGGTGTTAGCCATTTTCATACTCAAAAGAATCACGCCACTATCTTCAAGGAATTGATTATAATCAACCAGGTCCAAACAAAGCTAATAGCCAAGAGATTTGATGAGAAACTCATTAACAAAGTAATTCCTTACAATTAAAAAGGATCTCCTAGGTTATTATATCTTTATAAACACATGGCTCGAGTCATATGATCTTGGAAATGAACCTTGTCTAAAGTAGGATGTAGATGAAATCAAGAATTTTCCAACCCTTAGTCAAACGACATACTCTGCCACTCCTTTAGTACCTTTTATTAAACATTAAGCAAAAATAACACATTGATGGAAGATTTCTTTAAAAACATTTTCATAATTATGGGGCTCATAATTTATTTCTAACAATTCCATTGCAATCAATTACCCCCAAAACATTGATCTAGCCTCTTCTTGAATTCTAAGACTTCATTTGATTAAACTATGAAATTAGGTGCAAATGGGCCTCACAAGCCAAAGTTTGGTCCTAGTTCGTAGCTTTGCTTTAGAAGTTTTGATGGTTCAACATTAGAAATCATTTTCATATCATATTTGATATGCATTGGTAACCATGTTTCCATTCATTGGAAAAGTATTGGTCAAGTTTTTCTTAATATATGCTCGAGTGTTAGTTAACACATACAAGAACACCATTAAAAAGTTCACCAGAATGCTTCACAACTCAAATGAGTGATCATTTGTAGATAATATTCTATAAATGGATATGATCAAAAGATGTAATGATTTATCACTCGTCATTATCAAAATTTCCTTAGGATAACCCTCTCACTTACCCTTTCTACTATGCTTGTAGCCACAATTGTTTGATCTAGACAGCAAACAACTCAACAATTAATTTTCTCAATTTCAATATGCGAACCTACAAACAACCATGTGATATAATGCTAATAACAATATCTCTTACATTGTTATTAGATCAACATGTATATTTACCCTTATATTTTAAAGTAGGCAAGAAAGAGCCTTATAACACCATCTGCATGGTGCTTAAAGGCGTTATTTGTATTGGTGGCAGTCTATCCCTACATATCGAATTATCTTAAGAACATGTGCATCTTCATGAACCAAAAAACACCATCCACTGCTCTATTGTCTTTCTTTCTCTTTCAACATATGATATGGATCTTAAGGGTTGAGATCCAAAAGGTTTGAATGGAAAAAGAATAGAGTAAACATGCAAATCTACCATGAAATGAATAGAAGGAACATTATCAGAAACATAAATGAAATACACCACAAATATACAAGAGAGTTGGATAAGAAGGATTCTATTAATATGAACCATTAGATGCAATGAGACCAATTTTAAAACCTCTCCTTCTTGACCTTAACTCTCTTCCTACTGCATTTTTATAAGGTGTCTTCTTAATGAAGTCAACTTTGATTAAACTCGACTCCATAAAGTACATGTTCATCGTGTTCCCTTTTACATTTAATAAAAATATGGCTCTATGACCTACACATCTAAACTTAGACTATAATCGCTCTTAAGATTCAAATCAATAGTATCAAAAAAAATTGTTCTTTGTTGTTTTTCTATGCATGTTACCAACCAAGTCAAGGTATAGGGAGTTGGGTCTGAAACTAAGAAAGCTTAGAGAAGACCACTCCCATCGACCAAAGTGGTCTCCCATGGTGGAAGAAAAGAGAGATAACAAAGAGGGAGATCATATCACACTATTGCTCAAGGAATTCCTTATGCGACAAAGAAAGAATATGATGGATATTTTTTCCAAATCCTTCAATGAATACCAACAACAATAGAAACACCTTCAACAAACAATGATTTTGAAGATGTAATACCCTTCAAGGTACAAGTTAACTTTGACATTCCTTTATCTGAATGAAAAATAATAGATGCAAATGCTTTGGAGAAATGGTTACATTTGTTAGAGGGTTATTACTTTGTTTAAAAAAAACTCAATAGTGAAAAGATCACATTCACACTCCTTAAGTCCCTACCCACTATCAAAAATTGGTGGCACGGTTATTGGGAGAGACATGTTGAAGATGAGTTTTAGGATAGAACCCACTTGGAAAAATTGTGTTCATGCCCTTAGAGAGAAATTCTATCATGTTGGAAACTATGATGACCTGTACATGAGATGCACAGCTTTATGCCAAGAAAGAAACCAAATGGTACCAAAGTAGACCAATATATTTCATACCTCGCACTCAAAGTTGGGGATTAGAGACTCCAAGTGGCACTTGGTTATGAAGTATTGCAGTGGCCTACATAAGAACATCCAAATAAATATGGAGTTCTTAGACATCTCCCCACTAAAATCCGCTTATCAATATGTTGTCAAAATCAAGAAAAATTTTAGGCAAAAAAATAAGAAAGATTTTGGGTGTGAAAATATGCCACAACAAAATCATAGTAAAGGCGGCCTTAACTCACAAAAAATAAATAACAGAGAAAGGATATCCAACTTCAGGACAACCAATGCAAGTTGCAAGAAAAGAAAGGTAATGGGAAGTCAAATAAGAACACCAAAAAGTGGTTTGAATTCCACAAAGTCCCCTACCACTATACTAATGAATGTTGCTCGAATTAGTCATTGTTGGCCAATATGAAATCCTCATACTCAAAGTCCATCACAAACACATATTCAAAAACAAATAAGAGAAAGTGAATCATCGATTCAAAACCTAATGTTATCGTCACCACCAAAAAGATCCAACCAGAAGAGACAAAGAGCCTAAGGAAGGTAAGCACCTCTTCCACTCACAAATGTAGGTGAAGGATACTCTACTACATTTCATTGTTGAAAACAATAGCCAAAATAACTTGATCTCAATAGAGATCATCAAGAGTTTGAAGTTATCAAAAATCCACACTTCCAACGATACACCATCAATTGTTGGAGCCAAGGATGAGACATTAGTGTCAGTCAATAAATTCAGGCTACCACTAAGTACCAATTGAGAAAAATATTGTATGGAAAACTATCGTCAAGTCTAAGGAAGGGCTTTTTGAGAGGTCGATCATGCCTTTTGGTTGGACCAATGCTTCAACAACATTCATGAAGATAATGGATGATATCTTGTGATCGTTCACAAATTGGTCATATATTTTGATGATATCCTCATCTTCATTAAAATTTGAGAAAAACATTTATTGCACATTCAACAAGTCATGAGCATCCTATGGAAACACAAGTTATATGACAATCTGGAGAAATTTTCATTCTACATGAAGATAATTCAATGTTTATGATACATCGTGGATGAACATGGTGCGCATGTAAATCCAACCAAAAAAAAAGTCATTCATGATTGGTTGGCCTCGGCGACTCTAACAATGAGATGTACTCTGCATGAAGGTTTTCCATCGATGGAAGTAATACATTCTAGGGAAGGAGATAAGCATCCACACTAATCACAAACCCATAGAGTTCATGAAAACACAAGGAAAGTTACCAAAATGACTGCCACCAAAAGTGGTCGACATACTTGCAATAGTGCCACCTAGACATTAAGTATAAGAAGAGAAGAAAAAATCAAGCCACAAACTACCTTATCCAACCTTCGATTGTGGCATCGACCGCAATTCTCAACTCTTACAGGCACAAGACCTCTAGGTGGCCCAATTGTATGGAAATGACCCTAACATCACTACTGCCTATCAGACACTGGGTTTAGGTAAACCGACCTCAGACTTTTATCTCCAGGATGAAAATTTATACCATCTAAGTCATCTCTTTGTTGCTTCAAGTGAGCACGATATGTCTATTTGGAAAGAACATGTTAAGGTCCTAACCCGCACATAGGTAGATCAATGTATTTGGATGTAATAAAGGTCAATATTAATAAGACCTTTCAATAAAATAGAATAAGGCGGATGTAAGAAGACC
>JZKD02S2075473.1:342018-397400 GCA_000966675.3 Picea glauca
TCGTATATCATTTCTGTGTATTGTGAAGATTATGCTGGATATTTTACTGTTATTCTGTCATTTCTAGCATTTCGTTTATGTTCTGCATATTTTATATATCTGGTATCTTGCAGAACATTATAGTGTGATGGCAGGGCACTTCAACATGGAGAAAATAATGGAAATGTTGCAAAAGTACTTCGATTGGCTTGAAAGCTCCAATAGGATGTTAGTATGCACATTGTATTGTGCACTACCTGTGCCATCACTAAACCTACCATCAAGTAGGGGTTGTAAGCTCCTTTTCCATGTGTTTCTATTTATATTTCTATCAACATTTCATTCTCTATATAATCCAAATTAATGTATCTCTCTAGGTGCTTTGACTTGGAAGACACCAACATATTCAATAAGAGCAATAATCCATAAAAGAAATATATACCATCTCTTTTCATCACACAACTGACCTTAATTATAACTTTCTCAATGCTTGTCTTGACTCCTATTTTTGTGGTAAGAGAGAACTAAGTTCAAGGCGACAAGCTTAACTACAACACATGAGTCAATGTATTGATTAGCTTTAAACTTTACACCCTGTAATATAATAGGGAGTGATCCACAAAATATGAGGATAGATGCAATAATAAAACTATGCATTCATGTTATCTTTTCATGAGCAATAATCCTCTAATGCAATGTATGTCAACCATGAGTGATGAAACATTCAAATAACAACTTAGGTAACATAGCCTTGGAAAATTTCATGAGCTATAATGCATTTTAATTTTTTACATTCGTTGTGATTCTTATGCACTAGAGTCATGATCATGAGATCCCTACTATTTCATGCATAGAGTAAACATGTTTCCACTTTAAATCATTCAAAACTCTTCCATAATTAAGCAAATGAACATGTTTAATCAAGTTATCATAATTCAACAAAAAGCACTTGGGGAAGGCCTTCTTGAACAAGGAAATTGAAGTCGCCACAATTGAAGTCACCGCATTATCAAGTTCATAAGGAAAGCAAAGGAGCCTTGATGGTAGTCACTCTAAAACTTAATTCAAAGTAAAGGGTAAATCCACTAAGTTATAAACATTTAAATGCAATTCCAGTAATAGGGTTACTGCAATAAATAGAATCACAATATAACTAGGCAATTTGGCAACGTCCCTACAAGCAAGATGATATTTGAACGTATTACATTTATCAATGCACAAGCAATCCAAATGATTCATATATCATCTAAACCATGAATTTTATCCAACTGAACTCATAACAAAGCTCAATACAACCACCAAGTCATAAGCATTCACACACAAACACAACATCAAGTATCAACACAAGCACATTCATATGATTTATAAAGTTTCATAAGAGTGCTCTTAAGGTAAGCTACATAGTCATTGTTTACATTTTCTATAGAGTGAGAAAACATCCATGCACCTTAAACAACACTAATCAAAGACATTTTAACTTCTGCAATATCATCTACATCCATCAATCTTCAAATGCAAATAACCAATGACCATAGGCAAGGGGCCAACAAATCATGAAGGAAGCCAAACAAAATAAAGATAGAATGTTGCCATGTCCAATCTTGTGATGGAAAACCAATCCCTAAAGAGAAGCAAGATAAAAGGAAGCCACAAGCGGGATCATCCCAATCAACAATAAAAATCTCAATGAAGCAACAATATTTAATCATAAGCGACCATAATAGACTATCTATGCAGATATGCATGGTGATAAAGATCATTGAATATTAGCACAAGTAAGTAGCAAGAAAAATTCATTCAAGCAAAGATACTATGAGAATAGTAAATATCATTAGCTATCCACTCAATAAAATATCCCTAGTATTCATGCACAAACAAGATAGGAAAATCAATCAAAGAACTTGAAATTATCCAAGACCACCAATGGCACCAAAAACATAAATTATGAAGAATGGTGTGTTGCAATTGGTGAGGCTTAAAAATTTTGGGAGCCCCACATGCCCTAGAACTTGGGGTTAGTGGAGGCCTCAAAACAACAGTCGTATCATTGTATGCACTTATTTGGAAGTATGAGACTTTGGGTTGGATCTCTACTTTTTATCGGAGTTTTTATAACCGAAATTCATAGTAAGCATGTTTGGATGCTTGCTAGAAAACAAACTCATTAGAGTTTGTTCATAATGGGAAGGGATGTAGTCCTCTCAAGCAGAGACATCTAAAACCAAAAAAAAACAAATTGATGACCCACAATGTTGAATTCAGGAGGATGACTTCCCCAATATCCAATGTTGGGTGGAAAGGAATAAGGTGGATATGTTCGTACTAAATTAGGAGCCATTCATGTTAGGCATAATGACAAGGTAGAAATTGGAGCAAGTTGTTAGGTACAAACACAACAATGTCCTTATGGATTTGACATTCGATACCTACAAATACAAGATAAGTTTCAATTTAACGAGTATTGTTTAAATTGTTGGCATTATTGGGATGCAAGTCATGTTCTTATGTAATATGTGTTCATCAAATTGTGTGTACCATGACAATGTCCTTTGGACACCATTCTAGTTTTTTATTATTTCTACGAGTTTTAGTTACACAACAAATATTTTGTTACACCTACATTGGTCCTATGTAATATGCATTCATTAAATTGTCTCCCATGCCAATGTTCTTTGTACACCATCCTAGCTTTGAAGGCACATCAAACAGAGATTCATGCCACTTGGGTCATATCGAAAAATGCAATGTGAGATACATTGGTGACTTAGTTGTATGAATTTTTGTTAGGGCCAAGAGTGGGAAGAAAAGTAACTCCACGCTTTGATGTGATTTGTGTTAGTATGATAGGTGCATATATACATAAGTAAATGACTCTTGGTCTTCCCCAACGGGTGACCATTCCTATCACCTACGACTCTTCATATTTACTTTACAGTTACAAGTAACGAAACCACAAAGGATTATGTGTCCAACATTCCCCCCCTTAATCCGAAGGGGTGTGTGTGAGTCCAAGCATCATTCTGAACTTCTCATTTTTTTCTCTTCCAAACGCTTTGGTGAAGATGTCTGCAATTTGCTCATTTGTGGAACAATGTCTCAGGTGAATAGTATGGCCTCTACATGATATCGAATCAGATGTTATTTTTTGTTAATGTGCTTGGTTTGATCATGGAATCTGGGATTCTTGGCCAACTTGATTGCAAAATTATTTTCAACAAGAAGAGGAGTAGAATTTTCTTGTTTCTCCTGCAAATCTTTAAGTATTTTCCTGAGCCACGCAATATCCTTTGTCGCTTTTACAGCTGCCACATATTCTGCCTCTCTTGTGGAATCCGTTGGAACTGATTGTTTGCATGATCTCTAGGAGACAAATGTTGATCCAAGACTCATGAGATAGCCTGAAGTTGATACTCCATTTTCCTTATCTCTATCAAAGTCTAAATCAGAATATTTGACCAGGTTGAAATCATCCACCTTAGAGTGCCTAAGTCCAAAATCTTGAGTTCCTTTGAAGTATTTCAAGTCTCATCCATGCCAAACTTGTTCAACGGTTCTCCAATGTACTTCTTCTGGGAGATGAATATGTACTTTGGATTTTGTATCACTTCAATGCCCAAATAGTAGTGAAAATGTCCCAAATCTGTCATCTCGAAGCCTTTCTTCAACTCTTTCTTCATGGATGCAATGTAGTTCTCATTGTTCCATGTTATGAATAGATCATCTACATATACTACAAGATACACAACAGTTTTTCCAACTTTCTTGAAAAACAAAGTTGCATCTTCAAGATTGAAATGCTTGAAATTTAATTTCAGAAGATGCTCGGTTAAGTTTTCATACCATGCTCACGATGATTGTTTCAAGCCATATAAGGATTTGATGAGCTTGCATATCTTATGTTCTTGTCCCTTCACAACAAAGCCTCCTGGTTGAGACATGAACACATTCTCTTTCAAGTCTCCATTCAAGAAAGCAGTCTTCACATCCATTTGATGAATTTTCCATCCATTTTGTGCTGCGATGGAAAATAGAGTGTCGATAGTAGCCCATTTTTTTGTGGGGGAAAAGTATCCTCATAATCAACACCTTCTCTCTGTGAAAATCCGTTTGCCACAAGCCTTGCTTTGTGCTTGTCAAGTGAGCTATATGATATGTACTTGTTCTTGAATACCTACTTGCAGCCAATCGGTTTGGTTCCAAATGGAGGGTCCACAAACTTCCATATCTCATTCTTGATGAGGGCATCATATTCATTATGCATGGCTTATTTCCATTCATCATGAGAAGCATCTTCTTTAAAGGAATTCAGTTCAATATTAGTAGATAAATTTAAATCACAATCATATGAAACATCCATATCATCTACATCACCTGAGTTTGAATTATCTACATTACCTCCATCTTGTTTTGAGGACAATCCGGTTCATGTGTTTATGACCTCATCAGGATGAACACTTTCAAGTGTTTTTGTGAGCCATTTTGGTGAACCTTTCTGAGATTGTCCAGGTTGCTTGACTGATTGAAATGTTGTTGAGTTCTTATCAAGCCTCAGCTTTTCAATCCTCTCGATCACAACATCCAACTGAACTTCAAGTTTTGATGAAGTAGCAGGAACTTCTTCATGAGGGGAAGATGGTGCTTTATAAGGAGATTCTAGAGATTGACCCAAGATAGGGATCCCCCCTTCAATATGTGGAATCTCATCATCAAATTTATGATATGTCTTTACACGAGTGAATTTGTCCAAATGATCAAGTTGTCTCTCAACAATTTCATCTTTTTTGGAGGATTCAAGAAAGATCACATCTCTGGAAAAGATGAATTTCTTGTTTGTCTCACCGTAAATACAATACCCCTTGGTGGTATTTGAGTACCCGAAGAAAATGCACTTCTGACTCCTAACATCAAGCTTGGCTCTTTGCTCCTTAGGAATCAAGGCATAGCAGGTGAAACCAAAGAGCCTGAGATGCCACACTGAAGGAATGTGGCCATACCACATTTCATATGGAGTCTTGTTTTTAAGAGCATGAAATGGACAAATGTTTTTGACATAAACTGCACATAGAACTGCATCATCCCAAAACATCAATTTAACATTATTGAAAAACATCATGGAAAAAATCATATTAAGGAGTGTCTTGTTCATTCGTTCAACCACACTCTTCTATTGGGGATTGTATGGAACTGTGGTTGATGTTTGATCCCATGTTGGAAAAGGTAGGTTTCAAATTCATTAGAAGTATATTCTCTTCCATTTTCAATGCGAAGAGAGTCAATACGAGACAAAGATTCATTTTGAATCCATACATGAAAAATTTTAAATGTTTCAAAAGCTTGTGATTTATCTTTCAGCGAGTACACCCAACACATCCTGGTGTAATTATCAATAAAAGTCATGATATATTTGTTTCCATTTGGAAAAGGAACAGGCATAGAGCCGCATGAATCAGAATGAATCAGTTCAAGTTTTTTGCATGCTCTGGAAGTGGAACCATGAAATGGTTGTTTGTTATGCTTTCCAAGGATACAAGCATCGCATTGTTTTGGTTTCCTAGGAATAGTAGGCAAACCAGAAAAACCATTCTTTATTAATAAACGAAGACTAACATAATTAATATGACCAAGTATAGCATGCCACAAAAGACTAGATGGCATTATACCTGAGTCGTGATGAGAGAGGTATGCAACAGTGTGTGTATGGGCAGATGTGTCATTCAGCTTCAACAATCTTCCATCTTCCATTCTGGTCATGACAACCATGTTGTCAAAATCCTTCCTTATCTCAAATTTGCCACTGATCATATGAACATAGTGGCCTTTTTATTTGATGTGCACAAGGGACAACAAGTTTCTTTGCAACTCTCGAAGATAGAGTACGTTGTTGAGCTACCATGTAGCCAAAGTGAGCAATTGTCCTTTAGCACATAATTTGTTGAGTGAAAGAGATAATTATCCTTTCAAATGAGAGATTTCTCTCTTGTGAGTGATTTTTTACGTTAATGGGGAAGCTTACACCCCAAAGTAAGTGACTTGTTTTTAGTGTTGGGTTAGTCAATTTGCTTACCTCAAAAATGAAAGATTTATGCTTACTAAGAATCCTACCAAACTTGTCGGATAACCAAAACATTCAAGCAAGAGAATTTTGGCTCAAGTGTTGAGTCATTGATCACTAAGTTTCGATAATATTGTTGTTAGCCATGTTCATACTCAAAAGAAGCATGCCACTATCTGCAAGGAATTTATTATAATCAAACATGTCCAAACAAAGCTAATTGCCAAGAGATTCGATGAGAAACTCATTATCAAAGTAATTCCTTACAATTAAAAAGGATCTCCTAGGTTATTATATCTTTATAAACACATGGATCGAGTCATATGATCTTGGAAATGAACCTTGTCTAAAGTAGGATGTAGAGGAAATCAAGAATTTTCCAACCCTTAGTCAAACGACATACTCTGCCACTCCTTTAGTACCTTTTATTAAACATTAAGCAAAAATAATGCATTGATGGGAGATTTCTTTAAAAACATTTTCATAATAATCGGGATCATAATTTATTTCTAACAATTCCATTACAATCAATTACCCCCAAAACCTTGATCTATCCTCTTCCTAAATTCTAAGGCTTCATTTGGTTAGACTATGAAATTAGGTGCAAATGGGCCTCACAAGCCAAAGTTTGGTCCTAGTTCGTAGCTTTGCTTTAGAAGTTTTGATGTTTCAACATTGGAAATCCTTTTCATATCATATTTGATATGCATTGGCAACCATGTTTCCATTCATTGGAAAAGTATTGGTCAAGTTTTTCTTAATATATGCTCGAGCGTTAGTTAACACATACAAGAACACCACTAAAAAGTTCACCAGAATGCTTCACAACTCAAATGAGTGATCATTTGTAGAGAATATTCTATAAATGGATATGATCAAAAGATGTAATGATTTCTCACTCGTCGTTATCAAAATTACCTTAGGATAACCCTCTCACTTACCCTTTCTACTATGCTTGTAACCACAATTGTCTAATCTAGATAGCAAACAAATCAAGAATTAATTTTCTCAATTTCAATATGTGAACCTACAAACAACCATGCAATATAATGCTAATAACAATCTCTCTTACATTGTTATTAGATCAACATATATATTTACCCTTATATTTTAAGTAGGCAAGAAAGAGCCTTATAACACCATCTGCATGGTGCTTAAAGGCATTATTTTTATTCGTGACAATCTATCCCTGCATATCGAATTATCTTAAGTACATGCGTATCTCTATGAACCAAAAACACCATCCACTACTCTAGTGTCTTTCTTTCTCTTTCAACATATGATATGGATCTTGAGGGTTGAGATCCAAAAGGTTTGAATGGAAAAAGAAAAGTAGAGTAAACATGCAAATCTACCATGAAATGAATAGAAGGAACATTATCATAAACATAAATAAAATACACCACAAAAATACAAGAGAGTTGGATAAGAAGGATTCTATTAATATGAACCATTAGATGCAATGAGACCAATTTTAAAACCTCTCCTTCTTGACCTTAACTCTCTTCCTACTGCATTTTTATAAGGTCTCTTCTTAATGAAGTCAACTCTGACTAAACTCGACTCCATAAAGTACATGTTCGGCGTGTTCCCTTTTACATTTAAAAAAAATATGGCTTTATGCCCTACACATCTAAACTTAGACTATAATCGCTCTTAAGATTCAAATCAATAGTATCAAAAAAAAATGTTCTTTGTTGTTTTTCTATGCATGTTACCAACGAGGTCAAGGTATAGGGAGTTGGGTATGAAACTAAGCAAGCTTGGAGAAGACCACTCTCGTCGACCAAAGTTGTCTTCCATGGTGGAAGAAAAGAGAGATAACAAAGAGGGAGATCCTATCACATTATTGCTCAAGGAATTCCTTATGCGACAGAGAAAGAATATGATGGATATTTTTTCCAAATCCTCCAATGAATACCAACAACAATAGAAACACCTTCAACAAACAATGATTTTGAAGATGCAATACCCTTCAAGGTACAAGTTAACTTTGACATTCCTTTATTTGAATGCAAAATAATAGACGCAAATGCTTTGGAGAAATGGTTACATTTGTTAGAGGGTTATTACTTTGTTTTAAAAAAATCAATAGTGATGAGATCACATTCACACTCCTTAAGTCCCTTCCCAGTGTCAAAAATTGGTGGTACGGTTATTGGGAGAGACATGTCGAATATGAGTTTTAGGATAGTACCCACTTGAAAAAATTGTGTTGATGCCCTTAGAGAGAAATTCTATCATGTTGGAAACTATGATGACCAGTACATGAGATGGACAACTTTATGCCAAGAAATAAACCAAATGGTACCAAAGTAAACCAATATATTCCATACCTCACACTCAAAGTTGGGGATCAGAGACTCCAAGTGGCACTCGGTTATGAAGTATTGCAGTGGCCTACATAAGAACATCCAAATAAATATGGAGTTCTTAGACATATCCCCACTAAAATCTGCTTATCAATATGTTGTAAAAATCAAGCAAAATTTTAAGTAGAAAAAGAAGCAAGAGTTTGGGTGTGCAAATATACCACAACAAAAGCATAGTAAAGGCAACCTTAACTCACAAAAAATAAAAAACAAAGAAAGGATAGCCAACTTCAGGACAACCAGTCCAAGTTGCGAGAAAAGAAAGGTAATGGGAAGTCAAATAAGAACACTAGAAAGTAGTGTGAATTCCACAAAGTCTCCTGCCACTATACTAATGAATGTTGCTCGAAGTAGTCATTGTTGGCCAATATGAAATCCTCATACTCAAATTCCATCACAAACTCAAATTCAAAAACAAATAAGAGAAAGTGAATCATCAATGCAAAACCTAATGTTACCGTCACTACCAAAAAGATCCAACCAGAAGAGACAAAGAGACTAAAGAAGGTAAGCACCTCTTCCACTCACAAATGTAGGTGAAGGATACTCTACTACATTTCATTGTTGACAACAATAGCCAAAAGAACTTGATCTCAATAGAGATCATCAAGAGGTTGAAGTTATTGACAAATCCACACTTCCAACAATACACCATCAATTGGTGGAGCCAAGGATGAGAGATTCGTGTCAGTCAATAATGTCACCTTCCCTATGGCATCAATCCCTTCAATCATGAAGTAATGTGTTATGTTGATACACTTGAAGTTTGTGATGTTCTCTCGGGATAACCCTATAGAATCATCATCATGTTTATATGTCTAGGCCCTATAGTGTCATTGTTATTTTGAGAAGTTAGCTCTACACTGTACCAAAAGGTAGTTTTGATTACCACGGTCTCCTTGATCTTAGCGAAGAAATGCAAGAAGGTAATCTCTTAGACTAGGGGATTTGTCTTAACGAAGCAATACAGGAAGGTAATCTCTTAGACCAAGAGATTTTTCATATTCATGGTTTGATCAAAAGGTGAACGGAACATCACTACGACTGCCATGGCCTCTGCATGGGTTCTCCTTGCACAACAAAAGAAAGGAGACAATAGAGTGGAAGAATACATAGATATCTTTGTTTCATCTACAAGGGTTCCTCCACATTGTCAGGTCAAGCATTTAAGTGATTTGATACCTAATTCTCCTTTACCTAATGGTCTAGTCTACAAACACTTGCTTCTCAAAAATGAAGAAATCAAATTTCATATTCAAGAGCTCATCCAAAAGGGCCACATTCGACCAAGATCCTCACCTCGAAAGAGCCCAATTGTGTTAGTTGAAAAGCAAGATTGAACATGGCAACTTTGTATTGATTATAGAGCTATGAACAAAATCACAGTCAAGGACCACATGTCTCCATGGACCACATGTCAAGTTTTCCTTCAACCAAGCATGGAAAAAACTGTCTATTTGTGGTTGTTGATTAGTTCTCTAAGATGGCCATTTTGACACCATGCAAGTATAATAACACAGCAAAGGCCACTACTAAGCTCTTCTTCGAGTTTGTTTAGGTTCATTACAAGCTTGCATGGACCATTATATCAGATGGGGACAACAAGATCTTGAGTACTTTCTGGTCTAGCTTATGGTCAATAATGGGCACCAAGTTGACCAAATCAACTACCTTCCACCCCCAAACCAATGAACAAACTGAGGTAGTCAACATGATGATTGTGTTTATACTAAGAATGTACAACTCCAAACATCCATACACATGGGATGAGAACATTCCCAATACTCAACATAGCTACAGCAAAGACCTTCATAACTCTATTGGCCACAGCCATCTTTAGGTGTGCTTGAGGTTCCAGCCATTGGCCCTAATTGATGTAAAGAATCCTCCCATGCTCAGATATTGGCTGATAGAGAAGCCAAAATTGTTGAACGAATCCAGCATATCTAACAAGAAGTTCATGATATTTTGCAAAAAATCAATGCCAGGTACAAGCAAATCCACAATCAACATCAAGTTCAACACAATTTTAGGTGGGAGATAAGGTATGGTTGCATTTGTAGAAAGAGCACCTCACAACACCCCATTAGAAGCTCTGACCACTTTGATATGGGACTTACACTATCTCCGAGGTTGTGGGTAAGAATGCTTTAGAATTGAGTAATTCTCATTTCTTTAGCTTTCACCCTATATTTAATGTGGAGCTATTTCAACCACATTTTCCACCTCTAACATCTTGGAGATGGTCAAGCACTTGGCCCCTACATAACTCAATCTTGATTTGCATTGAGAAATATATAGTGGACCGGATAATGGACACCAAGAAGAAGGGCACCCACTAACAGAACATCCAACTCTATCAAGTTGTAAAAGTAGGGAAGCTCCTTCAGTAAGGCAAGTGGCTCACGAGGAGTTAGATTCAATAGAAATTTCCCTATTTGATGGAGGAACTTAACAAAATGAAGACCATTACTTCCTAAGTGGGGACAAGTAATCTAGGTGGATAATGGTGGCCACCCTCCTATCCAATGATTTATAATGGTTCCACATCTAAGAAGTTCTAGTGCAATTTTTTTTATAGGTTCTAAACTTCCAACATGTTTTTCAGGCATTTCCCCTACATTTTTGGTAGTTGACATAGGTTGAAGATCATGTGGCCTACCAAACACATAAATCATGGATTAAGATTTGTAACAGTCCAAGAATACTATAAACTAAGTTTGTATGCAAAGTTGCACCCGAAGAAGTTGATGTATCAACTAGCCTACCTCGAGGCTCACATTCTTATTGCCACATCAACTCCTACAATTAGGGTTTTTGATCTATATGGTTTTTTTCTCTTAGTGCTTCATACTTTATGTTAGAAAGGAAGTCTTGGCCTCTTGTGATATCTTCATGATCATGAGATCCCTACTATTTCATGCATAGAGTAAACATTTTGCCACTTTAAATCATACAAAACTCTTCCATAATTAAGCAAATAAACATGTTTAATCAAGTTATCATAATTCAACAAAAAGCACTTGGGAAAGGCCTTCTTGAACAAGGAAATTGAAGTCGCCACAATTGAAGTCACCGCATTATCAAGTTCATAAGGAAAGCAAAGGAGCCTTGATGGTAGTCACTCTAAAATTTAATTCAAAGTAAGGGATAAATCCACTAAGTTATAAACATTTAAATGCATTTCCAATAATAAGGTTAGTGTAATAAATCGAATCACAATATAACTAGGCAATTTTGGCAACGTCCCTCCAAGCAAGATGATATTTGAAAGTATTACATTTATCAATGCACAAGCAATCCAAATGATTCATATATCATCTAAACCATGGATTTTATCCAACTGAACTCATAACAAAGATCAATACAACCACCAAGTCATAAGCATTCACACACAAACACAACATCAAGTATCAACACAAGCACATTCATATGATTTATAAAGTTTCATAAGAGTGCTCTTAAGGTAAGCTACATAGTCATTGCTTACATTTTCTATAGAGTGAGAAAACATCTGTGCACCTTAAACAATACTAAGCAAAGACATTTGAACTTCTGCAATATCATTTACATCCATCAATCTTCAAATGCAAATAACCAATGACCATAGGCAAGGGGGCAACCAATCATTAAGGAAGCCAAACAAAATAAAGATAGAATGTTGTCCTCTCCAATCTTTTGACGGAAAACCAATCCCTAAAGAGAAGCAAGATAAAAGGAAGCCACAAGTGGGGTCATCCCAATCATCAATAAAAATCTCAATGAAGGAACATTATTTAATCATAAGCGACCATAATAGACTATCTATGCAGATATGCACGGTGATAAAGATCATTGGATATTAGCACAAGCAAGTAGCAAGAAAAAATCATTCAAGCAAAGACATTATGAGAATAGTAAATATCATTAGTTATCCACTCAATAAAATATCCCTAGCATTCATGCACAAACAAGTTACAAAAATCAATCAAAGAACTTGAAATTATCCAAGACCACCAATGGCATCAAAAGCATAAATTATGAAGAATGGTGTGTTGCAATTGGTAAGGCTTAAAATTTTGGGAGGCCCCCATGCCCTAGAACTTGGGGTTAGTGGAGGCCTCAAAACAACAGTAGTATCATTGTATGCACTTATTTGGAAGTATGAAACTTTGGGTAGGATCTCTCCTTTTTATCGGAGTTTTTATAACCGAAATACATAGTAATCATGTTTGGATGCTTGCTAGACAACAAACTCATGAGAGTTTGTTCATAATGGGAAGGGATGTAGACCTCTCAAGCAGACACATCTTAAACCAAAAAAAAAAAAATTGATGACCCACAATGTTGAATTCACGAGGATGAATTCATCAATATCCAATGTTGGGTGGAAAGGAATAAGGTGGATATGTTCCTACTAAATTAGGAGCCATTCACGTCAGGCATAATTACAAGGTAGAAAGTGGAGCAAGTTGTTAGGTACAAACACAACAGTGTCCTTCTTATGGATTTGACATTCCATATTGTTGGTTCTTAGCTAAACAACTTCTCTCTACTACCTGCATCGTAGACCCGGGGTTCATATCTATAAGGGTACCAACAAAGCCTAAAACTATCGGCCCTTCTGGTAAACCAGAAGGCAACACAGTACACAGAGTGCACTGCGCAGTCTCACCCAAGATAGCTTTTTATGGGTGGTTGTAATACTCAGGTGTTTACAGCCTAGGATTGAGTATGAGATAGGGCATCTTCATTCTGAGCCATTAATTATGATTTGTATTACGCCCGACTGTTATTCTGTTTAATACGTGGACCTCATGGCCTCTGTTCTTGATAACTCAACAACATTTACTCAGCAATATAATAACTCATTCATTCATTCATTTCACACAGCATTTAACTAATAAAATTATGACAAAGATATGCATGCATTCATCACATTACAGAGGCATTACCGTGGTTCACCCCCTCCTAGGCTACGTCCATAAAGATTTGGCTCTTGGCTCTCTTATTATGGCAGTTCTGCAATTCTCGCGCCTCGCGCTTACAACTCTCCTCAGATGGGTAAGATCTATGTGAGGCGAACTAGATCGCACCAGGCTCCACAGCCTATGATCTAATCCTCAAAATATACCTCCTCTCTTCCTCTTAGCTCAATTGCTTACAAAAATAGTTTTCTCATTAAAACATTACATAAAGATAATCGGACTCTACATAGGTAGCAAACCAAACTTCTTTCGAACCCTCTATGATACCTGCGTATCTATATTTATATCTATCAGGATCTTCAGCCATTTTCACAAAAACCTTACAAAAACCCTAACAACTATTGTCGTTAGGTCTTCCTTCTCTGCATGTGTGCGTTGCTTCCTTCCATTTGTCGCCTTCTTCTTGCATGCATGCGTGTTGTGCCTCTTGCCAGTGGTCGCTTTCCTCCTGCATGCTTTCTTTCCCACGATTTCTCTTCCAACTGTCATTCTTCTTTGTGCACGCTTTCTTCCCCACTTCAACCTACTGCCAACAGGCCCCCAACACTGACATGTGACTCATCCCGAGTCACCTAATCTTTCTGAGCTTCCTCGATCTCTTCAGTGATCACCTGGAATTTTTCCTTTAGCTCTGTTGCTTTTGTCAGTGCCTACGCGGTCTTCTCCTTAATGGTCTCCACTACCTGAACGGCCACTTCGTCGCTCAATAGTCCTGCACATTCTGCCTGAGTTTGTGCCATCTTTTTTCTATCTACTTCTGTCTATGAGAGTACTTCTGCTACCCGTTCTTGTAATGGTTCTATTTGAGCCTGTCGCACTTGTTTTTGTGTCTACGCAGTGATAAGTTCTGCCTGCATCTTATTCAACTCTTGCGTCCCCTTAACGCGTTCTGGGATTGGTATGGTCTTTGCCTCTGTTTGAGTTCTTGGATTGCTGCATTGATCCTCTCCTCTTCCTTGTCCCAATGTTGAACATGTGGGTCCTCCTCCAGTCTTGTCCAAAGTTGCATTGCTTTGTCGAGCAAGTCAATTGTCGTGCTAACCTGCTTCTCCATCTCATGTATTTGCGTTGTTGTTGCCTGGCTCCTCTGCTCCTTTACTGCTGGTGGAGTTGTTGGTGTTAGTTGTTCTCGAAGATCCCTGATCTCCTTCTGGTATCAAGCAATTGCCTGCGCAATCTGGTCGATCTTTTATGTGGCTGGGAGTTCGTTTTCTTGCGCAGTGTTTGGAAGTTTCCCAAAAAAATCTCCCACTCTGCGTTCCAATTCATTCTTGCGTGTTGTCTCCTCTCGAGTTTCGGATTTGGCCTGGCCATACTCTTTTGCCAACGCTTCCTGCTATTTTGTCGCTTTCTGTAGCTCGACTAAGTTTTTATGTGCCCAAGATTGCGTCTCGTGATCAACGCTAACCTACAATTTGTGTAATGCCCTTGATGGCATCTGTGTCAGGACCAATTGGATGTGGTCCAAATCCTTCAGTGGTGTTTGTCCCACGATTTCATCCATTCATAGCATGCTTGCTCTTATGTGGACCGTTGTGTTTGTGTGTGGCATGGACAGGGCTGGGTATCTTTCTTCGACCTCCACTCTTTCATTGGTTTGTGTTGTCGACGGCTCTATGCCTCTGCTGCTACTTGCCCTCTGGACCTCCCCGAGTTTCCTGAGGAGCTGTCATATTTCTGCCAGCTCTTATTGCAGATTATCCCTGTGATGTGTTGCGTGATTGAAGTCTTCTGCAAGACAATACTGGACCATTCTAGTGATCATTTCTTCGTCGTCCTCTATGATTGTATAGTCCGGTGATGTTCGTTGTGCCTTTGATTTCTTGCGCGCACCTACGACCTGTACAGCCGATCTCTTAGTTCCCCCTTGCTCCTGTGTGATGGGGTTTAGGGCGGTCTCCTGCATTCCCTTAGCTTGTTTTAGTTGTTCAGTGGTCTCTTTCTGCCCTTTCTGGGTTCATGTCTGCTTTGACCCTTCGTCTACCTGAGTCGGTTTGTTTTGGCCCGTCCTTGGTTTCTTGGGCATTGGGATTTGTGGAGGCTATGTTTCCGCCTACACTGCTTCTCCTCCCGCAGGTCCTTCCGATACTTCCAAGGGGAATGGATGGGATCCTCCATGCATCGGTCCATTCACTGATGACCATGTCTATATCACCTTATTTGATGCAGTAGTGCATCAATAGCCACTGATTATCTGGATCATGTCTGGGTTGTATCCACATGGCTTGACGTGTAGCCCAGAAGTTAGCGATATCCCCATATCACGTGACATCTTTTGGTGTTATTCTCCATGACCGGCTAATAGCTTCTTGCATGTCCCGTAGGTATGCTTCAAAGATGATTCCATTGTCCCTCTTATGTTTGGCTTGTGGCCCCAACCTCAGAACTCGATATCTCGCTCTCGTTGGTTGTGGTCTAGTAGCAAAAACTACATACTCTGGTTCCCGCCATCCCATGAAGGCTATGAGGGTGAGAAGCCATGAGTAATGAAACTCTGTATCGAGTTCCTGCGTGTCCTTGCAGTCCACTTGGAACAAGTTTAGCAGATAAGGCATCCAGCTCATGAAGGTGCCTTATGCGCATTGAGTTGCAATTGCAATGACTCATGTCGGTACCTCGTCTTTGCGGCATTTTCTTAACAACTTACAGGCTAAGATCTTTGCGCCCAATTGTGTTGTTGCATTGTTGATCTGTTTGATTATAATGCCTCTTATCCCCCTAGCGGTGATGTATTTCTTCTTCATTTCCTCTGCTAACACTTTTTCCTTGGATTTATCGTCCAGAATCAACGCGGGATCCATACCCCAGCTGGGTAGTCCTATTATCTGCACAATAAGCTCAACTGTTATGGGGACAGGTCTGTCCAACCAGATATCCCCTTCATGTGTAACTGCTACTAGTTGATTAACGCATGCTATTGCGTACTGGCCTCTGCCAAAGTGTGGGAGTTTCAGCAATCCTAAAATGCTTGTCCGGTCCAATCCAACTGCCCACTGGTGTGGCTAGCTGATCATTTCTCCAAGTTGGTTGACCATTATGTTCTGCATAAAAACCCTTGGGCGAGTTCTAGGTACTTGGTGTCATCTGAGACGTCATGGTCGGAATATTTGAGCTTCCCAACATGACCCAGTAGTTGCGGCTCTACCTGTAATCCCTCTGGTATGAGTGGTAGCACAATTTATGTTTTCGGTTTCTTGCGAGGTGAGCTCGGTATCAAAACTCTGTCTTCCTGTTGTGGTGGTTGGTATAAAGTTCCATCGATTCCTAGTTGCTTCCCTGTAAGCCATTCTAGCCAAGCCAAGGTGGTTCCCGTGGTCTCTTCTGTTGGTTGACTTGGGTTGGGTACTTGCACCTCGTCTGGTTGCCCTTCTGATCCTTGATTTTGTGTTGTGTCGTTACCTTCTGCAGCTAGTTCAGTGCTTTCTGGTGGTACTTGTTGTTGGGGTTCCGCTTCCTCGTTCTGAGGTTCCTGCGCCTCTGCTTGCATGTCCTCTTCTATGGCCTCTGCTTGTGGCTGTTGAATCTCCTCTGGTATCGATGTAGAGTTCACCGGTGGTATCTCTGGGGATGGGATCTCATCGATATCGACGATCTCCGATTGTTGTTGATTGTTTTCTTCCAACGATCCTCGTGACCTAGTTTGAACTCTGGTCGGTCTGGCGCTCTGACCTGGTTCGGCGGACTTTGGTGGTGCCATAGTGGTGAGTGTGGAACGTCTGCTAACTTTAGAAGACTGTGGTGAGCTCTGTGGTCTCGCTCTGTTTGTTTGAGCTGATATTTCTCTCTCTTTGTTCTCCTTTCGTGAATAGACAAGTTGTTTATGTGCTCGCATGTTGTATGAGCTTGTCATGAAGCTTATCGTGGATGCTTCCTCCATGATGCAATTAATGCACCATAAATGTGGGTTCAATGCATCTGCGGTAATTTCGTACTTGCCATTACACCTCTCTTGTCGTTTCCAGTTGGCATGTTTAATGCGACGTTCCATCAGTCCTTGTCGTGCCTTAATTCTGCTTAGTGTTCTCCTATCATCCTATTTTTGTCGACTTTTTGTTTCCCGCTTGTTTGTCTTAGGCTTGTAACTGTTGCTCTTGCCTTTACTACACTCATGTTTCGAGTGTCCTGTGGCTTTTTCGTGGCTTTTTTTTATTTTTATTTTTTTTACTGCGCAGTGGGTGGCCCACTGTCCTTGTACAGCTTCAATTGGCTCCCATTGATCATTCCTCTTAGGTTTGTCTGCTAAATCTCTTAGTTGTACAGCTCCATCGTCTATTACAAATTTGACCTTGTATGGTCCTAACCAATGCATTATCAGCTTTCCTGGGTGCTAAAATGACTTCTTGTCATAGAGCAATACTAAATCTCCTTCTGTGAAAGTCTTCTTCTTAATGTGTCGATCGTGCCATGCTTTGTCTCTGGCCTTCTGCACTTGTTGATGGAATCCTTCCAGGATTCGGTCTTCCTCCATTGCTAACAGTCGATTCAGTCTTTCCTGTATTGTGTCGTGTTCTGTCATTTATGTGATAGTGGCTACGCATAAGCTAGGTACTAAAAAATCTAATGGCACTACCTCTTCCTGGCCGTAAACGAGTTTGAATGGTGTGCCCTGTCAACTTTTTGCATGTCGTCCTATACGTCCATAATATTGCTGGTACTTTGAGGTCCCAATCGTCTCTGTTGACGTTACAGATCTTTGTCAGTGTGTTCGATAGAATTTTGTTAAAGGCCTCTATTGTGCCATTCGCATGTGGGTGATACGGTGTGCTTCTCTAGTGGTGAACTTCAAATTCCTCGAGCATCGCGCAGATAGTGTTATTTATGAAATGTGTGCCTTGGTCGCTCATCAAAACTCTTGGGCACCCAAACCTAGTAATTACTTGTTTAAATAAGAAGTGTGCAACGATCTCTGCGTTGTAGTCTTTTACTGGTGCGGCTTTCGCCCATCTTGTTAGGTATTCCATCGCAGTGATGATGTATCTTGCCCCTGTTCTCTTGGCTGGTGGGTTAATCGGTCCCACAAAGTCTATTGTCCATTTATCAAATGCCTGTAATGTCACTTGTGGTCGTAGCGGCATCTCATCCCTTTTGTTGGGTTTGCCTACCCTTCGACAGACATCGCATCTCTGACAGTACTCTTTCGAGTCTCTGTAAATGGTTGGCCACCACAATCATGCGCGGAGTACCTTATGCACAGTAGCTTTTCCTGCGTAGTGTCTTCCTGCCAATCCCTCATGGGCTTCTGCTAAAATTCTTGGTTGTTCGTGCTCCAACACGTACCTTCGTAAAATGTTATATGCGCCCATTTTATATAGATGTCCTACGATCAATTGATAGTGGGTTGCACGAACTACCAGGTTCTTCTTCTACGCGGTGGTATAATCTTGCGGTGCGGTACTTGTGCTCAAGTACTGGATGATCTCTGCAAAGTAGTCATCGGCAATATGTACGGAAAATAGCTGTGCATCCGGAAAATTGTCTTCTAAGTTCATGGGTTCTTCTCCATTTGTGACCTGTGATAGGTGGTCAAGTCTTGCATTTAGTTTTCCTGGTTTAACAATTACTTCGAAGTCAAATTCCTGAAATAACAATAACCATCGACAGATTCTCCCCCCCAACACTAGCTTGTTGACTAGGTATTTTAGGGCTGAGTGATCTGTAAACATCTTAAAATACTTTCCCAATAGGTAGTGTCTGAACTTCTGAAGTGCGTAAACCATAGTTAGGCCTTCTCTTTCCATTGTGTTATAGTTTTGTTCCGAATCGAATAGTTTTCTGCTTGCGAATGCTATCGAGTGATCCAAGTCTCCTACTCCTGGTTGTGCCAAGATAGCTCCAAGTGTTATCGTTGATGCATCTACATACACATGGAATGTCTTTCCCCAGTCCGAAAGTACTAATATCGGTGCAGTGACCATCTTCTCCTTCAGGGTATCCAGACCGTGTTGACACTCGTCGTTCCATTAGTACTTTGTATCCTTCCTTATCATTTTTTCCATTGGTGATGTGATCTGCGCATATCCTTTGATGAATTTTCGATAGTATCATGTGTGTCCTAATGTCGCTCGTAGCTGACAGACTGTTTTTGGTGCTGGTAAATTAACAATGACTACAATCTTTGTCGGATCGACCAATAGTCCTTGTTTGCATACTATATGGCCCAATAGTATCCCAAACGGTGTTCCAAATATACATTTATTTATGTTTAGTGATATCTGACACTGTCTGCATCGTTCTAGCATCAAGCATAAAACTTCCACATGGTTTTTCAACAGACTATATATTGTCCAGTCGTCCAGGGATACTTCGAGAAACTGATGGATGAATTCTTTAAATGCTACGATAACCACTCTAGAGAATATTGTTGGGGCATTCTTCAATCCAAATGGCATCATTGTATATTGGTAAGATCCCCATTCCGTCGCGAACGTAGTCTTGTATATGTCCTCCTGTGCTATCTTAATCTGATGGTAGCCTGAGAATCCATCAGTGAATGAATAAGCTTCCTGTCCCCCAACATTCTCTAACACTTCATCCATGAACGATGTAGAGAATGGATCGTGTAGGCATGCATCGATCAATTTCCTCAAGTCCACGCAGATCCTAATCCCTCTGCCTTGTTTCTTGTCCTGTATGACCATCGGGCTTATCCATTCTGATTCCTCAACTGGTTCGATTACACCGTCTTCAAGCATTCGATCAATCTCCTCTTTAACTTTTTGTTTATATATGGGATTCAGTCTATATGGTCTTTGTCTAATCGGTCTCGCTTTGACTCTAAGAGGTATCTTCATCTCTCCCAGTTCTCCTGCTATACCCTTCATCTCTGTAAATGTTGTAGGAAATAGGTCGTTGTACTCGTGCAACAACTTTGTAATGCTTTCTACTGTTGGCTCATCCCAGTAGTCTCCAATGCTGGCCATTTTGGGATGTTCAGCTGTTCTAATGTTAACCTTCTTTACCTAGATTGGCGTGGAAATAACTTCAAATTCTATAGGTGGTCCCTTCACATCTCTTTCGCCTTCTACTTCTTCAATCTGAATGTCACGCGAGTCATCTTCATCTGGTATTTCCTCCTGTACCTGGTAACATGACAGTAGTTCCTTGACTGACTGCTTATTTCGATGTTGCTCTTCGGTAATAAGTTCTATTTGTGGTTCTTCAATGAATATGACTCCTTTGATCTGTTTCAGGGCTGCATCTATGTTGGGGTTCTCATGCTCGAACGAGAAAGTGATGGTAAAGTTATGTTGCAATGTCGCCCATGTTGTAGTTCCTTTACGCATTTCATGATCTGTAGACTAGTTCGTTGGTATGCCTTCTAATGTGTGAATGAAGTGGTGAGGCCATTCCTCTAGTGGGGTCATTTTCCACAGCGTTGCGCATTCCTCCAAGTGCTTTGTTGGTGTCCCTAGTCCTTCATATCTCTATTGTTTGTTGTTTTTATGTTCTGCACCGAACCTTATACGCAGTACCTCTTACATTGGTACCAGTTTGTGATAGTCTCCTTGTGTGCGCCCCACCATCTCGCAGGTGCAGCCTTGAGTGCTAAATCCAGTGCTAGTAGCCTCTTGTTCTCTAGTACTTTGTCTTCATATTGTGTCAAGAATGTTTCCAAATCATTCAGTCCGTGGAAACTGGGTGGTTCTTTGAGTTCTGTACCTATCCACCGTACTGCGCGGTCTATTCTTGCACATCTTCTCGTGGATAATTCATGTAGTCTCTACTGCCAGTTCTCTAATCCGGTGTCTGAATCTGTTGTGCATGAAGTAATACTGCGCCAACTAAGTACCTCGTCTACAGTTGGGTTTACATAAACCTCCTCGCGCGTAGTTGTTATGTACAACTGGTCGATTTCCTCTAAGTCTAGGCAAGTGGGTTCTACGAACCTCTCCCCTTCTAATGGATCTAGCGGTGCTATGACCCTGTAATCTTTGGATTCAAATGTCATTTTCCTGGTCTTCAAGTTAATTATGGCCTGGTTATCAAACGCCCAATCCAAACCGAGTAGTGTCGAGTACGGTGTTGTGCCATCCACTATTTCGATGACTTCAAAATCTGCTTTAGTGCGCACACCATCAAGATCTACTATTACTCCTTTCAGTCTCCCGATTGGTAGGACCCTATGTTGGTTTGCTAGTTTTAGTTGGACATTTGAATATCCCAATGTTGGCTCTCCCATGCATTGCCAGGTTTTCTTGGGTAGCGCATTCACTTCAGATCCTAGGTCCAGTATGATGTCTCCCATATTGAAATCCCTAATGTTAGCATTCAATCTAAATTCCCTACTTGTTCTTCTTCTTGTGTGTAGATGATTGACAATTTTCGGTTCTAGCTTTTGTTCTGTCTCATTGCTACATTTCTCTAAGATGTTTTGCATTATTTTCACGGATGAAGGATCACTTAACATTTTGATGCATGACTATAAAAAGTCTTGGATAGTACTTACTTGTCCCTTGGGTGGCATTCCTTTGGTATGATCCAATGATGGCAACATTTCGTATTCTGAGGCTTCATGGGCTGGTTGCGTAGTGGAAGTCGGCGTTGTGTCCATCTTCTGAAATTCTTGTTTGGCTTCCTTAAAAGTCTCATTTTCTTTGGGTGCGTCGAACTGCTTCTTTGGTTCAATGTTCTTCTTTACCCACTGGTTTTGTGCAGGTTCTTGTCGGACTATGTCGTTCCCTGTCTTCGTTCCTCCACGGGTGACTATGTTGATGTTTCGTCCATCCTCCCTTGCTTCGGCTAAAATCCATTGAACATTCTGATTGTTCTGGTTCCTCTTTTCCTGGATCTTTACTAATAGTGTCGGGCATTCCTCTATCTCGTGGTCCGATGCGTGACAGTACATACAAGTTGGCGACAGTGGGCATTCCCATGCATAATGTCCCGGTTGTTGACAATTGTGACATGTGACTAGTCCTCTGCCACGTCTGAAACCTCCTCTGACTCGTCCTCCTCCTCGATAGCCTACTCGGTCCCCTCTCGGCGCGTTGTATTGTGGTGCCTGATTATACTGCGCGGTATTATACTGGGGTTGCGTCGGGTTGTATTGTGGTTGTGCGTTGTTGTATGGTTGTTGTGCAATGTTGTACTGTTGTTGCACAGGGTTGTATGGAGTTGGGGCTTGATTGAATTGTAGTGTTGCTTGCCCAGTCATCATTTCGCCCTGTACCCTGTAGGCGTCCAATGTTCTATCCCGCATCAGCTCCATGGTTCTGCAATCTTTGTCATCATGGCCTACTGACTTACAAAAGGTGCAGTAAGAATTCTTTGGAACTGTCTGGTACTTCTGCATCATCATGCAGTGATAAGGGTCGTGACCCGGTTTCTTGCATATCTCGCACCATAATCCTCCCTATGGTAGTGGGTTTGGGATGTTTGTTGACATATATTGCGTGAATGTTGGACATTCGTTCTTATGGTGTCCTTTCGTCATGCATGTGGTGCACCAAACGACTTCTTGTGTGTCCTTGTTCTTGTTCTAATTCAACTGAAATGTTAGGTTCTTCAAATCCTCCTTCAATTCTTCGATAGCTGGGTATGTCTGCTGGTATTGGTTCTCTTCCAGCTGCAACGCTGCCTGTAGAGGCTCGACCTGCATTTGAAACTTTTGTTGTCGTAAGGGATATTTTAGGTGTGGGAGTAGTGCGTTGACAAACAGATGTCGGTGTTGCATCTCGGTCATAAGGTATTTTAACTTTTCCTTCAATCGCTTGAATCTTTGGTCAATCTCCCATACAGACTCTCCTGGTTTCTGTCTGATCTCGATCATTTCGTTCATGTACTGATCTTCTGAGCTCGACTTCTGGAACTCATTAATCAGTAGCTTCTTAATGTCTTACAGTGTCCTCATCGTCCCAAGGGCATTGTTCGTGTCTAAACTCATGTACCAGTCTAGTGCGCGATCTCTCAGCGTGATCGCTAGTTGCGCAAGTTTGGTATCTTCATCCGTGATCTGTTTTGCCTCCCAGATCTTTGCACAAATGAACAAATGCTTATCAAGGTCCTATGTTGCTTCTCCTCAGAATTCTGGTAATCAGATCGTGGGGTCGTGTCCTGCCATTCTAAACATTGAATTGCGACCTTCGTCGCGCGGTGTAGATACTTGACTAGTGTTGCATGAACTGGCTCCTCCAGTTGTTTCTCCTGTGGTAGATGTACTTCTTGCTATCGGACTTCCTCCGAACTTTGGTTGTCTAAACGGTGGTGTTCTCTTTGGTGTATTGGTCGCACATGGGTTTATGGGTTCCACACTGACATTAATATGGAAAGGATGGCTATCTTCTCCTCCTGTTCTTGGGCCTCTTGTTTTCCTCTCATAGGTTGCGTGCAGGATTTCCTCAATCTGCTCCACAGCGCGGAGATCCTCTACCTCTTCTTCATCGCTTGCCAAGCCCTCCCTCGCAGCTACAACTCTTTTCTTGGTATTCACCTTATATTGGTAGGGTACTTCGCTACGCGTCGTTCCTGGTGACGCCAAGATCCACTTAAGTTGGTCGTCATCCATCAAGATCGGGTCCAAGAATTCCTCCTCCTTGCCTTTAGCCTCACCTTCGTCCATTTATCATTCATATGTCAATGCTTCCCCCCTTCCCCCATGCACGCAGAGAAGTCTAGTTGTTTGCTTCCATTGTCATTACGCCTTTGTTATAGAGTGGTGTTTTAATAGAAGTATGCAGGGATCGAATGTACCTTCCACGGGGTCCACTTAGAAATTCTTGCTCTGTCGCGTTGTATGACTTCACTGTGTCAACTGCAAACTCTGTGATGAAGCCTGCCACAATATTATCAAGTTAGAAGTCGACTGCACTGGTGAATTTGTTGTTCACCTATTGTAACTGCTCAATCTGTATTGGGGTCCAATCTAGCTGTCAGATCCGGTTCGTTGCGTCGTTATCTTTCAACCTTAATATCCAGTCCTGCAATAGGTGGGGAAAATCACAGAAAAAGACTTCGTGTAAATCAATAAACACGTATTTATCCATATATTTGCGAGGTGTGAGGCTAGGGTTTCTATTATCCTTATGGGCAAACTCTAGTTATTTAGTTCTCAACCAACCTTCGATTTCTACTTTCATGGGGTTCCGCGGTCTCAACATTCCCTTCTAGTGGCTCAACAGTCTTCTGGGTTCGCTCATTTTGTTCTCATGCATTCTATCTCATCTACTCAGTCCTCTCTTGTTCCTCTTACAACGGCAACGGAACCATTTGTTGGTTCTTAGCTGAACGGTTTCTCTCTACTACCTGCGTCATAGACCCAGGGTTCATATTTATAAGGGTACCAACAAACCCTAAAACTATCGACCCTTCTGGTAAACCAGAAGGCAACACAGTACACAGAGTGCACTACACAGTCTCATCCGAGATAGCTTTTTATGGGTGGTTGTAATACTCAGGTGTTTACAGCCAGGATTGAGTATGAGATAGGGGATCTTCATTCTGAACCATTAATTATGATTTTTATTACGCCCTATTGTTATTCCATTTAATACTTTGACCTCGTGGCCTCTGTTCTTGATAACTCAACAGCAATTACTCAGCAATATAATAACTCATTCATTCATTCATTTCACACAACATTTAACTAATAAAATTATGACAAAGATATGCATGCATTCATCACATTACACAGGTATTACCGTGGTTCACCCCCTCCTGAGCTACGTCCACAAAGATTTGGCTCTTGGCTCTCTTATTATGGCAGTTCTGCAATTCTCGCGCCTCGCGCTTACAACTCTCCTCAAATGGGTAAGATCTCTGTGAGGCAAACTAGATTGCACTAGGCTCCACATCCTGTGATCTAATCCTCAAAATCTACCTCCTCTCTTCCTCTTAGCTCAATTGCTTACAAAAATAGTTCTCTCATCAAAACATTACATAAAGATAATCGAACTCTACATAGGTAGCAAACCGAACTTCTTTTGAACCCTCTATGATACCTGCATATCTATATTTATATCTATTGTGCTCTTCAGCCATTTTCATAAAAACCCTAACAACTATTGTCGTTAGGTCTTCCTTCTCTACATGCGTGTGTTGCTTCCTTCCAACTGTCGTCTTCTTCTTGTATGCGCGCGTGTTGTGCTTCTTGCCAGTTGTCGCTTTCCTCCTGCACGCTTTCTTTCCCACGATTGCTCTTCCAACTGTCATTATTCTTTGTGCACGCTTTCTTCCCCACTTCGGCCTGCTGCCAACACAAACCAACAAATACAAGATAAGTTTGAATTTTACTAGTATTGTTTAAATTGTTGGCATTATTGGGATGCGAGTCTTGTTCTTATGTAATATGTGTTCATCAAATTGTGTGTCCCATGACTATGTCCTTTGGACACCATTCTAGTTTTTTATTATTTCTACAAGTTTTATTTACACAACAAATGTTTTGTTACACCTACATTGTTCCTATGTAATATGCATTCATTAAATTGTCTCCCATGCCAATGTTCTTTGTACACCATTCTAGCTTTGAAGGCACATCAAACAAAGATTCATGCCACTTGGGTCATATCGAAAAATGCAATGTGAGATACATTGGTGACCTAGATGTATGTATTTTTGTTAGGGCCAAGAGTGGGCAGAAAAGTAACTCCACACTTTGATGTGTTTTACATTACTATGGTATGTGCATATATGCATAAGTAAATGACTCTTGGTCTTCCCCAACGAGTGACCATTCCTATCACCTACGACTCTTCATATTTACATTACAGTTACAAGTAACGAAACCACAAAGGATTGTGTGTCCAACATTCCCCCCCTTAATCCGAAGGGGTGTGTGTGAGTCCAAGCATCATTTTGAATTTCTCAATTTTTTCTCTTCCAAGCGCTTTGGTAAAGATGTCTGCAATTTGTTCATTTGTGGAACAATGTCCCAGGTGAATACTCTTGGCCTCTACATGATATCGAATCATATGATACTTTGTGTTAATGTGCTTGGATTGATCATGGAATCTAGGATTCTTGGCCAACTTGATTGCAAAAGTATTTTCAACTAGAAGAGGAGTAGAATTTACTTGTTTGTCCTGCAAATCTTCAAGTATTTTCCTGAGCCACACAGTCTCCTTTGTCGCTTCTGCAGCTGCCACATATTTTGCCTCTGTTGTGGAATCCGCTGGAACTGATTGTTTGTGTGATCTCCAGGAGACAATCGTTGATCCAAGACTCATGAGATAGTCTAAAGTTGACACTCCATTTTCCTTATCTCCGTCAAAGTCTGAATCAAAATATTCGACCAGGGTGAAATCATCCACCTTAGAGTACCTGAGTCCAAAATCTTGAGTTCCTTTCAAGTATTTCAAGATTCTTTTTGTAGTAGACCAATGTCCTTCACAAGGCTTTTGCATGAACCTGGAAAGAATCCCAACAACAAATGAAATGTTTGGTCTGGTGGTAGTAAGATAAATAAGATGTCCCACAAGTTGTTTATACTTGGTTGCATCTTCAAATTCATTCTCTTCTTTTGATGTGAGTTTCAAATTTTGTTCCATTGGAGTAGAAATATGATTTCACTCAGCCATGCCAACGTGTTCAACAGTTCTCCAATGTACTTCTTCTAGGAGATGAATATGTTCTTTGGATTTTGTATCACTTCAATGCCCAATAGTAGTGAAGATGTCCCAAATCTGTCATCTCGAAGCCTTTCTTCAACTTTTTATTTATGGATGCAATGTAGTTCTCATTGTTCCTTGTTATGAATAGTTCATCTACATATACTACAAGATACACAACATTTTTTCCAACTTTCTTGACAAACAAAGTTGCATCGTCAAGATTGAAATGCTTGAAATTCAATTTCAGAAGATGCTCAGTTAACTTTTCATACCATGCTCGCAGTGGTTGTTTCAAGTCATATAAGAATTTGATGGGCTTGCATATCTTATGTTCTTGTCCCTTCACAACAAAGCCTTCTGGTTGAGACATGAACACATTCTCTTTCAAGTCTCCATTCAATAACGCAGTCTTCACATCCATTTGATGAATTTTCCATCCATTTTGTGTTGCGATGGAAAATAGAGTGCGAATAGTAGCCCATTTTGTTGTGGGGGCAAAAGTCTCCTCATAATCAACACCTTCTTTATGTGCAAATATTTTTTCCACAAGCCTTGCTTTGTGCTTGTCAAGTGAGCATTTGATATGTACTTGTTCTTCAATACCTACTTACAGCCAATCGGTTTGGTTCCAAATGGAGGGTCTAGACCATGTGATACCAACGGTGCTGCAATAGGAGACACCAACCGGATATAGTCGCACTAAGAGTAAACCAGACGCCTTGTCCCGAGCTACCTTCAATCCACACATTTATGTAGATCGTCAATACTTATACCATGCGGCCTGAAATTAGGGTTCATATCCCATGAGGAGCAGCGTACCAGTGAGGTCAATACGAGTGAGGTCGAGATGAAAGGGCATGAAGTCGAGGTGAAAGGGTGTGAGACCGTGAGGTCAAGATGAAAGGGTGTGCGTATGAGAGAGTTTGAGCTTCACAAAATGTTGTGTTTTACATACCAATATCACCATCAATGTGTGTTCCCAGGTCGAAGGGCCAATGCATGTTACCAATGGCAAGAACTTATTCGTAAATTTGAAGACTAACCAACCAATGGAGATATATACCAATATATGGACCGAGACCAATTGTTGTACCCCACCGAGACTAATATATGGGTCGAGACCAATTGATGCACCCCACCGAGACCAATTGTTGTACCAAAACTTGAAAGATCAGGTCAAGGGTGGAGAACTACAAGTACACGCTAAGAACAACATTTTCTCAGTTCTCAAAGATGAGATATGTTTTTAGCGTGAGGGATATGGTTTCCAGTGTGAAGGAAGAGTTGTGCAGAATGGGAGAGTCGTGGGATACCAGCAATTTAGGGTTAGGGTTTGCAGAATGTTGGTCATGAGCACAGTCTAGCAAAATGACCAAAGCGCAAAGGGCAGACGAGGGCATTTCAACAGATTAGGAAAACGCCTAGGTGGAATCTATTCATGGAGTTAGTGGTGTTGGCTTTGATACCACTGTCTGGCCAAGAGTGGGTAGAAAAGTAACTCCACACTTTGATGTGTTTTGCATTAGTACGATAGGTGCATATATACATAAGTAAATGACTCTTGGTCTTCCCCAACAGGTGATCGCTCCTATCACCTACGACTCTTCATATTTACATTACAGTTACAAGTAATGCAACCACAAAGGATTACGTGTCCAACAATTTCAACAACATGTTTTGTCTTCCTTCTCCACATCAAAACCTTCATGAGTTCTTGTCGATAATGCACTCAAAGGTCCAAACAATACGAGGGTTGTCCAGTTCTCTTATTTGTTCTTTCTTCTTTGATTTTGATGTCTTTTTTGTTGATGTTGTTTGAACTAAATATTGAATGTTGCATTCATCCACAGTGATGTTTGTAGTAAACTAATAATTCTCTACACATGGCACATACGTCCAAGTTAGATGAAGAAAGTGACCAAGTATGTTTGCAACACTAAAAACGAGAGAAATGTTCAAGTTCTTGGGAATATAATGCATTTTTCATTGTCACTTGAGGATGTGGCGAACAAAATTATCTAGTTCTATCAAAATTCTCACAAGAAAATGATTTCATACAATATTTCAAAGATCAATGAGTCACAACTAAGTGTGTAATCTTGTCAAAAATTTAGCTAGTGTTATTTATATATAGCAGTAACAATTATTCTAATCTCTCATTCGAAAAGTTGCAAGGATGTGGATAAAAGCATGAAGGGACTTCCAACATTTAAACCAAGGAAGAAATACTTCCATTGAGTCCCACCATAATCACATCAAGCCATAGTTCCTTACATGAGTGTTTGATGCCAACTCATTATGTTTTTTTGTGAACCATTATGGAATGTGAAAAAAATAAAATATGAGTTATGTCAATGTTATCAAATATGTGGTTCAAAACATCAAGGAACTTCCAACATTCAAACTAAGAAGGAAATGATTCCATTAAGTCCTACCATAATCACATCAAGACACCATGCCCGAGAGAGGCGAATGTTTGATGCCGACTCATTTTGTTTTTCTATGAAGCATTATTGAATGTGTGAAAAAAAAACAAATGAGTTAATGCCAACATTATCAAAATGTAAAATAAGCATATTACTAGAAGAAGGTTGACATTATCACAAGCCCAAAATGCCTCTTCCAACATTATGGATTGTTTTATTGGAAACTTACAATTGAAGTACACTTGTACTATTGGTTTTTCATGTTTGTGAGAAAAAACAATTTTGCTCATATTTTGTGGTAGACCACATAAGAAAGACAACACGGGAGAGTGTACTTAACATCTTGGACATCAACATCCTTTATGAGCCTTCCCACTTGGATTTTATGAGCATCAAGTCACAAACTGGACAACAAGATACATTATATATTGTATGTAATTCAAAATCAAAAATATTTTGTTGTGAATGCCTAGATGAAAAGAGGGGAAATTTATGCAAACATGTTGTGAAGGCATATGTACATCAAAATTATGTCCTCTTCCATCCCACTTGATGTGCCACTCATAGCTCCTACAGTAGCATCGACATCATTCTCTGACTTTGTAGTAGGGCCAACATTATTACATAACTCTGACATTTTTGCAGACAAGTGCAGTTGCCACACCTATTAGTGAAGGGGGTGACCAAGATAACCATACTATGATAAATTAGCATACCCAATAGTGGGTCAATGAGTTTAGCAAGGTCATTGAACACAGTGTTTCTATCAAATGCAAGAGAACTATGTTTAAGTTGGAAACAACCATAAACATAGCAACAATGAAACATTTGGGCAATATTTCAATTTTTGGATTGTAGCCCTTGAGTATGATGAAAATGGATAATGTCAACACTGGGTATTCCTACAAGCACCTGAAGAGATTTAAGGAAGCACGTATCAAAAGGTGTATGAAAAACCTCTAGTATCTATGTTTCAAATTTCCCTTAGACAGACATGGGTGGAACCTTTCTGCATGTAATACAACATAAACTTAAAACCTCTTGAAAATCCTTCAATGTTGCAAAGCAAGCATGCCATAATGCATGATGGTGTTTTAAAGGGTCGAATGGAAAGGATGCAAATAGCCTACCAAGGCTTCGCCTTCTCTATGAAAATATTTTAATGTTGCAAAGTGGAAATGCCAAAATGTGAGGCAATGGCTTCAAGGGTTGTTTGGAGAGCATGCAAAGAGCCTACAAGGACCTCTCCTTTGTATAAATCCTTCATTGTTGTTGGAATTATCGCCTTAGAGAAGTATTTAATATTGTTGGAACTATTTTAAAATTTTGCTATAACTTTCCTTACTAATCCATCCATCATAAATATATGCCTATAACTTTCCTTACTAATCCATCATAAATATATGCCTATCTTTGATCTTGAATATGAAGGATATAAATTTTTTAAGATGTTCATAAATTATATCTTGAATATAAAGGATATATAATATTTTAAAATGTGAACTTATCACCTTGTAGATAAGTATTTAATGTTATTGGAATTATTTTAAGTTTTTGCTATAACTTTCTTTGTTTCACTTCCTTAACTTCTGGAATCTATGATTCTTCTAAACTTCTGGAATCTATGATTCTTCTACTATAAGAAGTCTAGTAAATCAATACTAGTTACAATTGTAAGATTGATACCTATTGCGTTCTTTCTTCTTTATCCATAAATGCCACCTTTCGTGTATTTTGGACTTCATGTGAGAAGTTTCATTGCTATTTCACACAATTCGTGAACTACACAATACATGCCTTCATTTGCTTTTATAAGTTGTATTCTTTATGAAGAAAGATATTTTATGAGATTCTCCTTCTTTATAGCCTTTTCTTCCCAGGTATACTTCTTTGTTGGTTCCATAGGAGTGTCGTCATCTAAATATGTACTTGTTTTGGAGCATCTTCTATAATTATTGGATAATTCATGCATGGTCTCATTGTTTACGTATTTCACATACCAACACTCAATGGATGCAAACCAAACATCTATTTCCCATATAGGCATATTTTCAAAAGCACAAACTTTTTAGAGTTTTTCTATTATGTGCCCAAAGCTACAGAGATTGCATACCTGCCTATACCAAAAATTATTGCAGTGGGCATGTCCCATTTATTATGAATTTTAAAAATTGAAAATGATTCTAACCCTTTTTCATTTAGAAGAATCGCCATCTTTTTGCAATATAGCACATTCATCATCATCCAATTGCATGCTACACAAAAATATTAGCAATAGGGAACTTTCAATATATCTTCAACCTTAATTCTAAAGTAGTCAATTTTTTCATCGTAATGGAAATTTGCAATGTCTGACCCAAGGTATTTTAGTGAGACTACTTATAGAATTGAGTAGCTTTATCAACTTCTTTCAAACTACCGAGGTTTATGTACTGTAGCAGTCGAATGTCCTGATGAAATAATCCTTCAAGAAAACACTTTTCCAGACCCACTCTGACTTTACTACCAGATGTGCTATTAGATTTCGTTAGAAGTTGTTCTCAATTTTGTTGCAATTGCATTTGCTTCATCTTGAATATATACAATGGCTATTTATATATTTTTTTCTCCAATCCACTCCTTTAAATTGTGGCATCCTGAGTATGTTTCAGAGACAGAGATGCACTTGATCGACTCGTTCTAGCATTTCACACTTCACAAGTAACTAACTAAAAATGTTGGAGAGAACCACCAAAAAAATCTTGTGCAAAGGGAAAGGAGATGCAAAGAATGGCATCTTCTTGCCTAGAATAGTGCTTGCTTGCAAAAAACAAAATTGTTTGGACACTATACAAAGGCAAGAATATTTATGGATGAAGATTCTCAAGGCAAAGTGTGCCTAGGGCACTCTCTCTTCCCTCAAGAAGAACTCTATAGAACACAAGGATTGTCCTGAAGGAGTTCAAAAAATTTTGGAGAGGTAAAGAATAGGGAGATAACAAAACTTGGGGAGGATTCTTGGACCAACACTCTCATGTCCTGCTATAACTAACAAACCAACGGAAAACCTGCTAATAGTTCCAAAAAAACAGTTCCTATACAAAATATGTTGTTCTTCTAACAGTTGGTACTAGTTCCGGATAGCAGTTCCAGGGCTAACAATATAATAGTTTTTTATATGAAAATGTCATTAAATGAGGTTCTAATGTTGTTGTTATGGTCCTAAGGGGACTGGCAGATTTTAATGTTATATATCAGATTTATTGCAGCGGATTGTACTATTATAACAACATGAACTTAGCAAGTGTTGATATTATAATAGCACAGGCACAACAAATTGATAGCAACATAAAAGAGCCAATATACTCAATAATTTCAAAAGATTATAGTAGTTTAGGAGCAGATCTAGGTGTAGCTATTTCTGCTACTCGAGCACAGTAAACTCGGCAGTTCATGTAGACCCTGCAACAGGAAAACAAGTGCTAGAAAACTTCAAACAGATAATTTAATGATATTTGATAGCAGCTCAACAGTAATAAGACAAGGAAAAGTCAACAGTGGCTTGCCGGCTTAGTGAAAGCAGGTAGCTAATATAATTCCCACCAGGGTTCAAGTCCTTCCAAGTGACATGCTAGGGCTGGTGCATATACTCACACTTGTGGATGTGCACCAGGACATACAACAGTGGTAACTAAAGGTTCCCCCATAATGCTAAATCTGGGCACTTCAGCCTCATTGTGATAAGAGGAAGCTAGTTCTGTAACATACCCAGCCACCCACAGGCCGGGGTATCCTAACTTCAAGCCCACCCTTGGACTTCGTACTCTTACCGGTACCTTCTTTCTTTAACAAGGACGCATAAGATAAAATATTTAACGACATGCGCAGCAATATCCAGCAAGCATGCATAATCTAAGATTTAGTTAAACGATAATTAAAATACACAGCGGAATACATTCATACACAGATAATAATATCACAACAAAGAGTGCACTTATCTTTATAAAAAGGCGACACCAACCGGTTGCAGACCAAGGACGTTCCACCCAACCGTAGACACCCCTGTTCCAAATCTCAACAGTAGTGTCACCCCCGAGCCAGGGCTATGAATCCACAAGGACGGTTCCAAAGTGTACTTGGGTTTCCAAACCAGTCAGCTCTCAAGCTCTCACAAGTTTCCCAGCACCCACAACAATCCAAGTACCCAGCTCTCTTCCACCCAGCTTGTACCACCCAAGAGAATGGACCTCCACCCTTCTCTGCCACACAGTCCCTCAGGTAGTCCTCCTTTTTCCAGGGCCTCCAGCACAACTGGCCCGGAATCTCAATGCTTGAACTTTCAGGACTCGTAGTTGTGAGCAAAACAGAGCACAGGCCAGCGCATCTCAGACATGCAGGCCCCAAGTCATGGCTAGATTGCACCAGCGACCATTACAGCCAACTATCCCGTGGCTAATCTTTAGCAGTTTGGTTCCCTTTCCCAAGCCAAGACACGAATGAGGATGGATCAATGAATGGGTGAGTGAGTGCATGAAAGTGCGTGAGGGAAATGAATGAACGTACAGGAAAATCAGCGAACAAGCCATCAGTCGAACCCCCCCATCAGACCAGAGGCGGGTTTAAGTAACTTCGTGGAGAATCAAGAACCTCCTGGCCTTCCCCAAGAAACTCACGAAACTGATCCCCTCCCTTAGGCAAAAAGGGTAATTAACATAGGAATAAACACTTAGCCCCTCAAGCCCCCTCTCTTGTGGAATCATGGCCCCCTATAACTCTAGTCCTTGTCCATCTAGTTGCTAACCATGTATTTATTATTAATAATGATAGAAAACATTACATGTCTTGGGCACACTAACCTTTTAATAATTGTTTGGGCACCCTGACCTCTCAGCATTGTAACAATACATTATTCAAAATGGGGGTTCAAAACCTGGGGTGTTACATCCCCTCCCCCTTATTTTGGCACTGTCCTCAGTGCATATACAAAATAGATATCAAAATCTCAAATTTATTCAAAAAGTTGGAGGTACTCTGCCCGCATGGCATCTTCATGCTCCCAGGTAGCATCTTCAGAACCATAGCAGGTCCACTGAACTTTTACCAACTCTATAACTTGATTCCGAAGCATTTTGACTTTTCTGTCCAATACCCGCACTGGCTAAACCTGAAAATCTCCCTCTGTCTCTACCTCAATCAGATGCCAATCAATAACATGGTTAGGGTCATGTACATATTTATTTAGTAAAGATACATGAAATATATTATGCACATTCATGGAAGCAGGCAATGCAAGCATGTATGCAATTGGCCCTATTCTGTCCAATATTTCAAATGGACCACAGAATCTGGCTGCCAACTTTGTACAACTACCCAATTTCAAAGAGCTTTTCTTGGGCTTCACTTTCAAAAGTACATGTTCCCCTAATTTAAATTCTCTACTTGTCATGTTCTTGTCTGCATAAACTTTCTATCTATCCTGAGCTGCCTTTAAATTTTGCTTGATCTTAACCACCTGGTCTTCCATGTCCTTGAGCAACTCCGGCCCAAGTACCACTCTGTCTGTTGGGTTGTCCCAGCTTACTGGAGTATCGCATTTCCTACCATACAAGACTTCAAATGGGCTCAATCTTAATGAAGCTTGATACCCATTATTATATGCAAACTCAACCAAGTGTAAGTAATCTTCCCACTTAGATGACTTATCCATCACATACATTCTCAACATATCTTCAATTATTCGATTGACTCTCTCTATTTGCCCATCTGTTTGGGGATGATATGTTGTGCTAAAGTTTAGATTTGTGCCAAATCCTTTAAACAATCCCCTCCAGAAATTGGAGGTAAACTTCATATCTCTGTCCGAGACGATTGTCCTAGGTATCCCATGCAACCTAGCAATTTCCTTCATGAAAATTTTTGCAATATTAGCCATTGTATGTGTTGTCTTCATAGGCACAAAATGAGCAGCCTTTGTTAATTTGTCAACCACCACCATGATTGAATCATGTTGCTTATTCGTTCTGGGTAATCCTGTGATGAAATCCATGGTGATCACTTCCCATTTCTTCTTTGGGATTAGCAATGGTTACAGCAAACCCGTTGGGTGCCTATGCTCAGCCTTCACCTTCTAACATTCCATACATCGAGCGATGTAATCAGCAACATCCTTCTTCATTCCCAGCCAAAAGAACTGGCTTCTTACTGCCGTAATTGTTTTCTGGTAACCAGGATGTCCAGCATAAGGAACATCCTGCATTTCCTTCAGTACCAAATTCCTCAGTTCTCCGCAGCTAGGAACATAGATTCTATTTTTATGCATGAGTAATATGTCTTCCCTTATCTCATACTCTTTTATTTTATGTTGTACATTTCCTTGCTGTAAGTTTTCCTTTACCTGTAGGTAATGCTAATCTGTAACAAGACCATATAAAATTCTGCTCTTCAAGTCTGATTGATGCATACTAACAACAGTAGCATGCATGAGATGCACTCTTCTACTAAGCGCATCGACAACTTTATTCTCCTTTCCTTTGATATGCTTGATATCGAAGTCATATTCACTTATAAATTCCAGCCATCTTGTTTGCCTAGCATTCAAGGTCGATTGTTCAAAAAGATACTTCACGCCAATGTGGTCTATCCTTATTCGAATTTCTTTCCCGTGAGATAATGCCTCCACATCCTCAAGGCGTGAATAATGGCAACAAGTTCCAAGTCATGCGTGGCATAGTTCCTCTCATGTTCCTTATGCTTTCTGGACTCATATCCAATGACATGTCCATTTTGCGTGAGAACTCCCCCAAGTCCTTCCTTACATGCGCTGTACATACCACAAAACTTTCATTTGGGTCAGCAATCTTTAACACAGGTGCACTAGTAAGTAATTCCTTCAACAAATTAAAATTATTTTCACACTTAAATGTCCATTCAAATTTAGTTCCCTTCTTTTGCAAAGAAGTGATGGGATGAGCAATCTTAGAGAACCCTACTATGAACCTTCTGTAGTTGGACACATTTTTGGGTGTTGGCCATCCTCTAATGGCTTCGATCTTCTCTAGATCTACTGCTATGCCCTGCTCTGAAATAATGTATCCCAAGTAATGGATCTGCTTTTGATAAAAAGAACACTTACTCAACTTGGCATACAACTGATGTTCTCTCAGTACTTGCAACACCGGTCTTAAGTGATGTTCATGCTCCTCTTCAGACTTAGAATAGATAAGTATGTCATCCAGGAATACTATGACAAACTTATCCAAATAATTTCTGAATATGTCGTTCATTAAGCACATGAAGATAGTTGATGCATTGGTCAATCCAAATGGCACCACTACAAATTCATAATGCCCATACCTAGTCCTAAAGGTTGTCTTATGAATGTCTTCTTCCTTGATTCTTACCTGATGGTATCCTGCCCTCAAATCAATCTTTGATAATATCTTTGCTCCTCTTAGCTGATCAAAGAGGTCATCGATTCAGGGTAGAGGATACTTGTTCTTTATAGTGTACTTGTTCAGCTGTCGAAAGTCAATACACAGCCTCAAGGTTCCATCCTTCTTTTTGACAAAAAGTACTGGTGCTCCCCAAGGTGAAACACTTGGACGTATGTACCATTTCTTCAACAATTCCTCCAACTGCATTTGTAATTCTTTTAACTCTGGTGTGCTCATTCTGTAAGGTGTTTTTGACACCGGAGCAGCTCCTGGCACTAAATCAATTGAGAAATCTATCTCCCTTCTTGGTGGAAATCCGAGTATTTCTTGGAATACATCTTCAAATTCCTGTAGTACCGAGAAATCTTCAAGGCTTGGCCCTTCTGTATTATCTGGCTCTTCCACATGAGCTGCATACAATTGACATCCTTTCCTAAAACATCTTTTTAGCTGTAAGGCTGAAATCTCCCTTATAGAGATGGGTCTTGGAACTCCTTTCACAGTGCTCTATTTTCCATTTCCATCAAGACATGTAAATGTCTTGTTATGACAATCTAGGACAGCATGATGCTTGTCCAACCAATCCATTCCAATCAGAATATCATAAGACCCCAATGGTATGATATTTAGATCAATACTAGTATTCATGCCATTAAGACTTATGGAACAACTTCTGACCATGTCATGGATTCTTCTTTTGGTCCCAGTGGCTAACTGAACCAAACTTGCTTTTCCAAGTTTACTTTTCTCCAAATGTAATCTATCCACTACCTTAGGATCAATGTAACAATGACTTGCTCCTGAATCAATCAAAATAGCAACAGTCTGATTTATGATCTTACCTTCCACCCCGATCATATTGGACCGGTACTCTGCTTGTCGATCATTTAAAGCTGCATAGATTCTTCCCATATCTTAGACTGTTGTAGCTTCTTGGATGTTGTGCACAGTCTTCACTCTATCCTTTCTGTGTGGGCAATCCTTGTACAGGTGATCTTCCTTGCATCCCCAGCATTGGATTGGTGGTCTTCCCCTTTTTCCCAAGGAATCTTCCTTCTTGAAATCTCCCTTAGCATACTGATCTTGATGATTTCTATTAGGCTCATTCCTATTGAAGGAAGGTTTGAATCCTTTCCTCCTCTGATCGAACTTCGTATTTTTCTTGTCCTTCCAAGATTTCTGCAGAGATTTAGGCTCATCATACTTGATCTTTTCCTTATAAAAGGTTGGCAGTCCACTTAGAAATCTCTGTATTTTCACTTTCTCATCACCAATGAACCTGACATACTTTAACAATCCCAAGAACTTCTTCTTGTACTCTGCCATAGTCATGCTTCCCAACCTGAGTTCAAAGAACTCCTGCATTTTCCTGTCATAGAAATGCTCTAAGAGATACTCCTTCTGAAAGTACTTCTTGAACTGCTTCCAAGTGATCCTACTCTCATTAATGTGCTCCACTTGCTTCAGTTGGTCCCACCACATTGCAGCTTTCCCGTGTAAATGGTAGGTGGTAATCGTGGCTGCCAAATTTGATGAATAGTTATGCAACTGAAAATATCTCCTGAGCCCAAGCAACCATGCTTCGGCATCATCTTCCCTTTCTCTTTCACCCTCAAAGGAAGGTGGCTTGAGCTTCCTCAGCTCTCCTTACAAACTATCTACCTCTTGTTTCCTTCTTTGGTGTCCGATGAGAGACACCTCTGGACTGCTTACGGGATCATGCAATGCATAAAAATTTCTTTCTGAGTAAGGAGGTGAGTGGTGACCATGAGCTCTGCTAGCACTTCTGGAATAACCAGCTCTTCCACGATCATCCATTCTTTGATGGCACTTGCCTTCTTCCTTTTGTCTTGAGTTTGATCCCTTCTTCGTTTGTCTCTGCAACTGATTTAAGCTCTGCAACACTCGAGCATTTATCTGACTTTGCTCTCTCATCAGTCTCTCATTGTCTGCTTTGTAGCTTTGCACTTCCATCTTCAAGCTTCTTACCGTTTCTATTAACATTTCATGTTCTCCTTTTCCCTTGCGTCCATTAGACTCTGTCTCTGCATTACCAACTCTAGTATTCTGGCCTTCGGCCTCCTTATCATGACTGGAGGCTCCCTCGCCTTCTTCCATTTCTTCAATACGCATCCTGAGTTGATGTGTTTAAACCCCTTAATTCTGCAAAATGTGCAAGCGACCATTTTGTTAGAATTATGCATATGATAAACAAAATTGCCAAACCATGCTACAAGTCTCTTTTTTTTTGTTCATGGAGATCATATCCCCATTCTTCGAAAATAACAGTGCATGTTATCCTTGGCTGACACAGAATTTCATCCTGCGCAGGCGCTTCCTTCAAACCACCTTCCCAGGTGACCACGACTAGAAACCACGGCTAAATCCTTCCTTAGCACTTTTTTGTCTCGAAGACCACAAATTCGTCCCTTAGCCCTCCTTCCCTCAGCTCTCAATCTGCATATGACCACAGCCATGACCCTGCGCTTAGCTAAAAAAGCGCTTGTCTAGAGCTTCGAGACTTCGAAACTTTCATCCAGGACCGGATCAACGGTCCTCGTCCTCTTTCACGATCAACGATCGAGATCCACTTCGAGACTCCGCTCTTCGGGAGTCTAAACTTTCCTCACTTGCCTCCTCCCAGAACGCTTTTACCCAAAGTTCATGATCTGTCGACAGGTGTCCTCCCACAGATCAGCGGCTGTGAATCGCTTCGGCTCTTCAGGCTTTGAAAGTTTCAAACTTTCCTCCTGCACGTTCTCCCGGAGTGCTTTTACCGAAAGTCAACGATTATTCTACGTGTGTCTTCTGGAATCAACGGTCGTTATGTACTCCGGCCTTCGGGAGTTTTCGACCCAACGCAACCTGTCACATCCTTCCCCACTAGAGTGCCCAGTCTCAGGACTGCACGATCTATCACCACGTGGAGAAATACTAGAAGCGCACACATGGCCCAATCGAACGGGTGACACATGTCACGTTCTAACTGACATTTCAATACTCCATATGCTTAAAACTTACTAACACGTAGCACACATCCCATGTGTCCACGTCATCCAGGTGACGTCTGTAAGCCACGGCACTTCGGGAATTCCAAGATCCACATCACCTCTAGGTGATGTCATCGTGCCCCATCACTTCAGCTCTTCGAGCTTCGGGACTTCGGGAGTTTCCATACTGGCACACTTCCAATTCTCCCAAACTCCGAATTCCCGAACTGGCTAATCTGACCATGTGTCCTTCTGGATAGGACGACTAAGATTCACTTTGGGTCTTCACCCTAAGTCCACGGATCTGCACCCCGTGTCCTCCTTAATTTGAGGGTTGAGGCTTACTTCGGGTCTTCGAACTTCGGAAATCTCAAACTTCAAAACTTATCTGACCCCACTGGCTTTTATCCGAAGCCCTGGATCTAGTGACGCATGGCTCTTGGTAGATCAATGGCTGAGATCCTTTCGGGTCTTCGAGTTTCGAAAATCTCAAACTTCAAACCTCCTCGAAGTACACAGGATTATGTCGCATGTCCTCTTGAATCGGACGGTTGAGGCTTACTTCAGCTCTCCGACTCTCCGGGCTTCGGGAGTTTCAAATCTCAACTGAAAACCTCTCGAACCGATTTCTCTGAAGTTATTGATCTGCTGACATGTACCTCTTGGTGATCGACGATCAGGATCTACTTCGGCTATACGGAGTTTTGATGTTCGAGCCCTAACATGTCACATCACTTACTGCCTTTCAATTTGCAGGGGCACACATCGACGATTTGGAATAACCCACTTTTCACCCCACAATTCTCATGACGTTGACACGTAACCCCTCGGTGAAACCGTGATTTGGATTGCAGGACCGCCTTGGGGAAATATCTCCCGTGCAACTTGGTTCCCCGCAATGTCGATTGTCCATTGATCTCTCTCTCCAATGGGATCTAACGGTGGTGACCTTAACCCTTGCTTCCTTTTCATCGGACGACCCCTGTTCACCTGTCCTTCGATCCAACGATCCCGGATCTCTCTTGATCCTACAGTGGCGATTGCTCCCGAATTCGAAGGGGACGGTCACGATCCTTCAAACCCCTTACAACGAGTCTCTGGTGATCTAACTCCTACGTAGATTCTGCAACGCCATTCCTCCTGAGCTTTTCAATTCCACGATCAGAGTTCGATCTGTAACCACGAGACCAATAGACCGAGCCCAGTGTTTCAACCAGAAGCTCTAATACCAAATTGTAACATACCCAGCCACCCACAGGTCGCGGTATGCTACCTTCAAGCCCACCCTTGGACTTCGTACTCTTACCAGTACCTTCTTTATTTAATAAGGACGCATAAGATAAAACATTTAACGACATGCACAGCAATATCCAGCAAGCATGCATAATTTAAGATTTAGTTAAACGATAATTAAAATACACAGTGGAATACATTCATACACAGATAATAATATCACAACAAAGAGCACCTATCTTTATAAAAAGGCGACACCGACTAGCTGCAGACCAAGGACATTCCACCCAACCGTAGACACCCCTGCTCCAAATCTCAACAGCAGTGTCACCCCCGAGCCAGGGCTATGAATCCACAAGGACGGTTCCAGAGTATATTTGGGTTCCCAAACCAGTCAACTCTCACAGATTTCCCAGCACCCACAACAATCCAAGTACCCAGCTCTCTTCCACCCAGCCTATACCACCCAAGAGAATGGACCTCCACCCTTCTCTGCCACACAATCCCTCAGGCAGTCCTTCTCCTTTTTCCAAGGCCTCCAGCACAATTGGTCCTGAATCTCAATGCTGGAACTCTCGGGACTCGCAGTTGTGAGCAAAACAGAGCACAGGCCAATGCATCTCAGACATGCAGGCCCCAAGTCATGGCTGGATTGCACCAGCGACCATTACAGCCAACTATCCTGTGGCTAATATTCAACAATTCGGTTCCCTTTCCCAAGACAAGACGCAGATGAGGATGGATCAATGAATGGGTGAGTGAGTGCATGAAAGTGCGTGAGGGAAATGAATGAACGTACAAGAAAATCAGCGAACAAGCCATCAGTCGAACCCCCCCATCAGACCAGAGGCGAGTTTAAGTAACTTCGTGGGGAATCAAGAACCTCCTGGCCTTCCCCAAGAAGCTCACATAACCGATCCCCTCCCTTAGGCAAAAAGGGTAATTAACATAGGAATAAACACTTAGCCCCTCAAGCCCCCTCTCTTGTGGAATCATAGCCCCCTATAACTCTAGTCTTTGTCCGTCTAGCAGCCAACCATGTATTTATTATTAATAATGATAGAAAACATTACATGTCTTGGGCACACTGGCCTTTTAATAATTGTTTGGGCACCCTGGCCTCTTAGCATTGTAACAATACATTATTTAAAATGGGGGTTCAAAACCTGGAGTGTTACAAGTTCAAATAAAAATAAGATAAGGAAAAAATTATGAGAAGGTATGGACATCAGCCCAGGCCAACTCCTAGAATAGTACGAATGCTACACTTGGCCAAATATGCAGTCTCTCATACACTACCCATAAACATTCACCAAAATATGCCACTCAAAGGCTTAAGGGGATATTATAAGTAGTATTTCGACTTTTGCTTCTTTACCTTTTGCATGTGGGATAAATGGTTTTACATCATAAACTTCTTTTAGTTAAGTCTACTATAGAATATCCCTAAGTTCTTTTCCGATACGACTTACATACAACCTTTAATGTCTCTTAAATTCTACGCTAGCCCTTCTAGCACAAAATTGGCTTCCCTAATTCAAGTTATTTGCTGGAAACAATACATGGCCTTTCCTATAGAAGGGATGTAGCAAGGAATTGTGTTCTACATGAGAGAATGGAAGGACCCAAAGCGGTGGCCAGAAGCTTTGAGGAGTATAAGGTAGAAAGAAATTAAAAGGAACTCACTTTCATTTATTGTTTTTTGCAAGAAAATTTTTAAATACATGGGTTAAAGTATTATCTAACTTTCATGAATGTGAAAAAGCTAAGGTTGCACAATATTACAGGAGAAAATTCAAAGAATCAAATTGGTATGAGAGATAGAGCCCGCTTTAATTTGTTAGAGTACTTGAAATGATAGGAATCGGAAAATCTTTAAGGGGTGGGAGATGCACCAAGATAATGTTTGGATAAAGATAATTGAAGGAGACCATATGGTCTAAAATCCAGGAGGTTCAAAAGCTGGAAGAGTCTATCAAAAAAATAATATCAGCGTTGGACAACAGAGGATGGAATTAGGTGGATTGCCTCCTAGATTGGGTAAGGGTGAGGCCAATAGGACCCCAATAAGCAGTAAGCAAATTTAGACTCCGTAAAAAGATAAGTGGTGAATCTAAACTTTGATGGGGCATCTAAGGAAAAGTAAACCTTGTAGGCAGTGGGGGTTATTAAGGACAATAAGAGGAGATGGTTTATTGCTTATGTCAAGTATGAAGGGATCAGGAGAAACCAAATAATAAGGTTGAAGGTGAAACCGTGAAGGGTTCTTGATGGGGCTTCAACTAGCCATTGTGGACGGTACTGTTAGTGCATTAGATGTGGAGGTGGGCTTACAAATAATGATCAATTCCATTGGAAGGGAAAATGGTTTAAATTTGAATAAGTGGGAATTAACTTATTAAGACCTGCTAAAGAAGGTGGATGATTTTAAGACATAAATGTGCTCTCTGGATTAGATCATCCAATAAGCTGAGTGTTGTACTTGATGATATTATTTTGCTAAGAGTTCAGGATCCAGATACATCCTTTTGTTCTTGTGCTGAATTCTTATCTTCTGATAATTAAGAGGGAATTGTGATTTACCTTATCATGAAAAGTGCTCATTCATAGCACAGATATAAATTGCACAGCGATACACACTCCTAGAAAATCCAATTATGATAAAGATGGAAATTTTTCCAGTGGCAAGTTTTTGCAATCAACTCTTAACAAAAAGAGAGAATTAAACAAACAATTCAAATCTCCTTACGGATCCGAAAGATATTCTAAATACGAGCTTTATGTAGACCGCAAAACAGCAGAGCTGCTAAAACTCACCCCAAATTTAAAGTTGATTTATTAGGCTAATTCTTATGTATTAGCAGTCGCATCAAAGTGGCACCCATTGAGGTCCACTGAATATTATTATATAAAAACATTGGGAATCATATCACAACAGCAAGGATATGGGCAGTCCAATTCATGCAATCAAATTCCATAATTTGCACCATTCAAATGTAATGATACAAATGCACTAATTATTTCTACTATTCATAGTTTCTCTGTCTTTGTATCTTCATCTGTTTGCATGAAGAGCATTGTTCATCTTAGTTGCATATCTCACTATCATCACAATCTACATTCATGTGTGTACCTTCTACTCTTGAGAATATACAATTGTCAATACTCACTGCTCATCCTATTCAGAATGATCTCTTAGCTGCCATGTTTGCAAACAAAATACTTTCATACATAACAAAAATGCAATTATTGATAAAAACTAAACTTTTAACATGGCCATTGTTAAATGTCACATTATTATGTATAATGTCTACTAGCTGTCTAGATCTGTTTCACAATCATTCTACTCGACCTTTCAGGACCTTAATCTGAACAAAGCTCAGTCAGGTAAGACATTTCAGAACCTTGCTCTGTAATGAGGGTAAGACTAGGACCTTACCTGAGGTCTGTGTAGCAACGAAATGTTTCATTTGCACCTTGTCTGCCTATTCACATTGAAAGTAAGTTACCTAACCAGATCTCATCCAGTGAGCATGGCCTTGGTTCTGCATCCAAATACAGTCAACTTTTGGCATTGGGTTATGCAGTGTCTGCACTTGGTACCTCCACAACGATTGATCTATGATACCAGCTTGGCAAAATGCTATTCTGCTATACCAAAGACTCTTGTGATCTCTTCATGATAAAGAGTCCTCTTTTATTTTTGTACAATGAAACTATTTACAATACATATAGAAAGTTCCACCATTTACAATGAGACATTATCTCCTACTCTAAGTATCAGTCTGAAAGCATTTCCTGCTTCTCCTGCAGCTGATGCAACAGGTTTAAATCAAGATAACCTTTAGCTCCCCAGCCTTTCATGCCCCCTGGCACCTGGGGCCTTATTTTCTCATACAAGGAATAAGCCTCTGATCCTAACTTCTCTGGAGGGTAAGCCTTGGCCAGGGCCCTCATTGCTTCTATTTCCAAGAATCCACATTTTATCAGTTTTCATAGCCCGGCAAAAACGATGACAAATTCAATTTGAGAAAACATAAAGGTTGAGACCGCATTAAACGAGGAGAAAAACGCTGAATAGCAAAATTTAAGAAAAAGGGCAAACCATTACATATTTGGATTGAAGTCTATGCCTTTGTTTTTACTATTGAAAGTACACATAACCCCCACAAAATAGATACACCGCAAAAACGATGAAGCCATATAGGAGAACAAAATAAACCCAAAATGTCTATCCCTCCCTTTATAATCAGTGGACTGAATTCAGACAACCCTAGAGGGGGAAAAATCATCCATGCATTAATTTACTTATCAAACAAAGCAGAAAGGAGGACTAAAACTCGTACCTTTGCCTTGTTCATAGTAAGGCCCAAATGCTCTGCGAAGGTACGATTCTACAGAAACCGGAGATATAGGCTTGTTATTCTGCAGAGCAAGGCGGGTCCCTTCTTTGGTGGTTTGTCCAGCAATCCTCATGCCAAACACATCAAATTTCTCCTTCTCCTTCTGCTGTTGTTTCGTCTTTCGCTTCCTGTCTTGCTGGTCCTTATCCTCATAGACACCGAGTCTCCGTCCCTTGGAGTGAGCTAGAATTCCAGAAATGGCCTTCCCAAAGCTAAGGCCTTCTTCATATGCATAGCCCTGTCTTTCTGCCACCACCGCCACCCACAGTGTGAGCACGGGTGCTCTGTTTATCTCTATTCTCTCAAGTTCTTTTTTGGGTTCAATGGGTTCACTCACGCTCTCATTTTCCACGTTTTTCTCTGCATTCTCCATGGCTTTCCTTTTCCGTCCTAGGCCTCTGCCTGCCATCGTGGTCAGAAAAAGATGAAAGTGGCCTTTGCTCTTCACAGCTCCAAAACAATCCCCACAAATTTCAAATTTGGGATGAGGCCAAGTACAGAGGATATATGTTTGTTGAAGTTGAAGGAAGACTCGAGAATTGTTTAGAGTTTAGGAGGCAAACTCGATTTCTAAAATGTTCCAATCTTATCCACAAAACTCAAATAATTTTAAAGAGAGCAAATGGGTAGATTCAATAGCATCAAAAACTAATTCGGTATTTTATACTAAAAGAGGGTGTTTTTTTTTTCTTTTTTGTTTTTATGTGGTAAGTTGTCGTTGTGAAGTTATCTTTGGTCAACTTGGTATCTCGTTAAACTCACTCTCGGTTACCTCTAGTTAATCATATAGAAACTTGGTGTTATGTATGCATAGTGGTATTTGTTGGGAATATTGAGGTTGGTTTAGGTTTCATGTTGTTGATTTTGTAGGTTAATTATGGATTTAAGAATGTTTGTATGATTTTCATGAAACGATCATGGAGAGGGTTTTAAGTGTTGATGTGGAAATTAATTAGGTAAGTTCATTTATTTATGTAATTATCAAATGCACTAAATTAATGATAAAATTCATTTATCTATGAAGTTATCAAATGCCCAAAATCAATGATAAAGAATTCACAAATTCTCATGTTTGAAATTATGGTGGACAACAATTATAGAATGACAAGCGTGGACAACTTATGAAATGTTAATGCAAGAGTATGGGGTTTGTGACCCTCTTTTTTTAGTGTCTCTTGGTGATGTTCCAATCAAAAAGCTCCCCAACATGGAGCTCTATCACTAGGTGGACCAATTACTTGTCCTCTTCAGTGTTGGAGCTCAACCACTTTACGCTACCCCATGAGTGGTGCATGATCTTGGCCTCCCTCAGTGACTTCCTAGTGGGCTTGCTCACCTCATGATAATCTTGCAAGCACTTTAACTCACTTCAAATACCATTTGTGTTATCATTTCCATTAAGTATTGCTAGGTAGTAAGTTAATAAGTGAACAAAATGATGTTTTTGAGAATTCTCTTTTAAATCGAGTAAGAATTTTGATCATAAAACTTTATATTTAAAAAAAATAACCATTTTAATATCTTACTTCAAGCAATATTAAACCACTAAATATAATAGTTCTCAATTGAAAATTATATATAAAAATAAATAAAGTATAAGAAATTAAGCCTCCCCAACATTACAATAACATTATGGTTACGTATAATGTCAACAATATTGTTGTTAATAACTCTAACATTATAAATAATCATAGTTTAATTTAAAATTGATGTATTTATATGGGTTGATGTGTAGATCGAGAATGTTCACACCAACTCCAACAATGTTTACGATTGTAGATGGTAGATGTTGATGTGATGTTATAATATGAGCATTATATATTTTCTAAGTAAGTTTTTTTCTTTTGTTCAAAGCAAAACAAGTTTTGAAGAGAATTACAACACCGACCTTTCGAGTAAAACAAGAAGTTGGACGATTCCTAAAACGTCGTGGATCGAAAGAATTTGTCATATTTGTGACACTAAGAGGATTAAACATGAAAATCACTTTCTATCATAATGTTTAGCGTACACCAACATTAAATCACAATTTCAAATATTTGTTACAATACCAACCTCCCTAACCTTTTAACTCATCAAAACTATGGTGTTATAGGAATGGTGGTAAGAAGAAGATGAAAGTGGCCTTTGTTCTTCACAGCTCCAAATTAATCCCCCCAAATTTCAAATTTGGGATGAGGCCAAGTACAGAGGATATTTGTTGAAGTTGAAGGAAGACTCGAGAATTGTTTAGAGTTTAGGAGAAAAACTCAATTTCTAAAATGTTCTAATCTTATCCACAAAATGGGTAAAATAATTCTAAAGAGAGCAAATGGGTAAAATAATTCTAAAGAGAACAAATGGGTAGATTCAACAACATTAAAGACTAATTAGGTATTTTATTCTAAAGAGAGCAAATGGGTAGATTCAACAGCATTAAAGACTAATTAGGTATTTTATACTAAAAGAGAGGAAACGTGGAAATAAATCAGGGTGGCTATGTCATTAAAAAATCAGAGGATTTTTATTTGGATGGAAAATGAAAACTTCGAAAGGAATTCTAGCAAGGAAAAATGTGAGTGGACATATGATGGGATGATGTGATGTCAAAGGTTGTGAAATACCCATTCATCACTAAACCAATCTCAATTGGTGTTTTTAATGTCCCAAGGACTATCATGGCATTTTCATTGGTCATTGGTACAATTAAATTAGTGGCTGGAAACCACTCGTTCAGATGATATCCATAGTCCAAAGTGCAAGAGAGGGTCATTACTTCAATAATTTGCAATCATTTATGAGATGTTATTCCCATGTTGATAGAATTTTATATGGGTGGGAAACAATATGGAACAAGTTTTCAATTGAGAGTGGGTTATGGAATGGCTAGAAGATTACAATTGGCATTGATATACAGAGGCTTGCTATAACTGTAGTGAAAATAGCATAATGAGTTTTGCCGCATCATCCAAGTGATTCAAAATAATCGAGGAACAATTTATAATTTATAATATCATTACACCTATTTTTATTTATTTTCAAAGCTACATAGGAAATATTAAAAGTTCATCCATGCATGTTGTAGTTCTTTAATATTGTCGAAAACAACTTTCTATATATTATGATAAAAATATTTAGCTTATAGTGAGTGGGTAACATCCTAGTTGTTTTTCCCAAGAAAAAAACTTTATATTTGATATTTCAAATTAGAAATCAAAATATACATCAGCATACCCTCTAGGTTGTTGTCCAAAATTCAGAAAAGTCTACAACCTACCCAACCTCTACTTATTACAGTCATTAAGGAAACAGGTAGGTCCATATGTAAGGCCTCGCGTCTCATTTTTTGATAACAACAAAAAAGACCCATATTGACACATGGAAACACTCTCAATAGTGCACTACTTCTGAGCTACCATCCTAAACCATATCAAACGATTACTTATTCAAAAGACAGATCTTCCCCTTATAATACTTGCACTATCAATGATCCTTCCTGCAAAGAGAGAGCAACCTTAGAAAGTGAGACTACTTTTGAGTAGAATCTCTTGAGAATGGTAACATTCTAGTTTATCTGGAGATGATTAATACACTCGTTAGAAACTATAAAACCCCTTTATTATCTCCTACTCCCATGTCACCACCCCATCCCACAAAGGAAACATCTCAAGGTCCAGTGGTCATCACCCTTGACAAAACTAACAATGAATATCACGTGATCCCACTTCAAATCACTCTTAAAACTTTTGAGATTTCTTGTTCAAGACTGTAAACTTTAGTTAACTCAATAACATACCAAGTCATATCAAGGCCCTTGCATTGCACTGCAATTAAAAATAAATTAGATTTATCTAAAGTCTAAACTTGATGGGCAATTTGTTTCCATGTATCTATTTATTTAACTTCACCAATCATCCAAGCCTTGACTATTAGGTTTCTATAAATGGCAATTGAAGATGAATGCTTATAATACAATCAATTACATAAATGAAAGAAATAATTATTAAAAATATTTTGTTTATTTGCTAATGATTTAGAATGAGTACCTGGGTACGTCTCTTGACTAACTTGGAATCACATCTTTGTAGCCTCTAATGTTATTGCGGAGTCAACTATCACATAGTTTGTAGCATTGAACTTCTCTAGGTTCCATTTCTATAACAACAACAAACAAACGAAAAAGACTCAAATGACTTAATGATGAGCTTATTTCCACAATTCAGAGAAGGTTCCATTGATTAGTTATGGGTAATCTCTACACATATGTGAATCAAAATGAGTTATATGTGAACAACTTGTTGATTTTGGAAGGTGAGGCTCATTGGATTCTATTTCCAATTTATGAATATGGTAAAGTCCAAGCTATTACATTGCTTCTTCTTCATGTTTGGAGTGCAATTAACTTTTAAAAGGAAGTTAGTCCACAAGGAATAGTGACCAATAACTACTTTTGGATCTAATGGTCATGTCATGTAGATTGATATACATATTTAATAATTTAATAGTTCATAGAGTTGGACTAATTAGTGTTTACAAATTTTTCTTAGGACAATTGAAGCCTTGTTGGATGCTAACATTACAAAGTGTGCACAATATATTTTTAGATGTCATTTTCAAGTACATGCACCCATGCTCATTGACCCAAAATATATTATTGTTATTATTATTGTATATTTACTTTCTCTCAAGCTATACAACCTAATGTAACAAGTGTAGAACACCTGACACATGACAATCTAATATCATGTTTTGATGGGCAATGTGTTACATGGTCAATTTGTTACTATATTTCTTCTATCCTTCAGTTTTCTCTTATTAAAGATAAGGAGCTAGTTTGTTGTATTTTTCTAAAAAAATTATGTTCCAAACTTTTTCATCCTTCTATAAAAAAAAATTGTCATGTCAATAGCTTTGTCATGATTTTATTGATTATAGTTAGTACAGATAATGATTTTATTGATTATAGTTAGTACAGATAATGCATGGTCAACTTCRTTACCTCTRGAAAACATGTATGGAATCCTCCTCCGTGTTCTTGTTTCAAGACTAAATTCTTTGCCACATGTAGGATATTCTATATTTCTTATCATCTTTCCCACGACACTAAAGGCGGCCTATACCTGCACAATGTGATGGTCCTTGTGGCGGGCTCGGCAATAAGTGCACAACGCCTCTCCCCTGCAGTCTAGACAGAACATATTGCACTCGCTTTTGCTTGAATCTCCATGGAATTGGCAAGGCTTGAAGAAATGTGTTTTCAGCATAGGTTCCAGCCACGAAGGGACGATTTCTTCGTCGCTCATGTGTTCAATTGCAAACAACGAATCTTCTCTAACACACGCCTTGTCCTTGTCCTTCACCGACTCCATTTTGTTTCAGCCGACATGGGCAGCTTAGTTATCGCAAAGATCGCTTTCGGGACAGTCAGCTGCCAACATTCCAGGCGGTGCGCTTCTCGTTTGTCTTTCCGGAATAGGGATACTATAATAATATAGTAGAAATCATCTCTACGTCGATCTCCACGACTCTTGCAATGGATTATGGCATAAATGAATTTGTAGTCTATTACAATCTATCTTTTCCTTTTTCCCAAATTTTTATATAAAATAGTGGGTATTATAAATATTTATGGTGGTTGAGTTAGAAAGAAATAATAATGGGATTCCTTCTCTTTGGAAACTATTTTTTACTACAAAGAGAGTAAATGGGTAAAATAATTCTAAAGAGAGTAAATGGGTAGGTTCAACAATATTAAAGACTAATTAGGTATTTTATACTAAAAGAGTTTTTTTTTTTTAATTACATCGAAGGTGTTCTATAAGAGAGAGTTTTTTTTGTCAGTTTCGTCATCTGTCGAGAGTGTATGGAGGGAAGCCACGTGCCAAGTGTATATGCTTCGGAACACTCAGCCAAACCTCCCACGTGGCAATGTCGGTATGGTTCGGAACGTTCTAAACAACAGAAGAACCACTTGGATGGATAATCGTGCCTACATCGCCAACGTCAATGTTATTCCGTAGTTGGTACCCCTTCTCTCATCTGAAGACCCTAAAACACAAGAAAACAACGCGTCCAGGGTCATGGAAGCCGATGCAGTGCCTCTGCTAGTGAAACGCGGAAAGAGCCTTTGATTGAAGCATCGTTCATTTCGTTCTTCTCATCAAAAAGGGATGTATTGGATACGTATTTCAGGTCTGGATACCTATTCAATCCCTTCGTATTCGGGAGTTTTACGGATCCCTCCGACCCAATCCCTCTATAGAATTCCACTCCATATACCATTTGGCCTAGGGAAACTGTATCTTTGTCCAAGTCAAGAGTCGATTGGTCCCTTTTGGTTGAAGCATAGGGAGAGGGTAACTCTCTCGTTCGGATTGGGGTGGTTGGCATGGGTGGTGCAGGAAAAACCCTTCTTCTCAAGAGAATCTTCAATAGCCAAAAGGTGAGGGATCTCTTCAAAGATGATTTATTGCTTTGGATAATTGTTTCCAATAATCCATCTTTAACAAATCTTAGAAGTGAACTATGTATGCAAATAGCCATGCTTACAAACATAGATTTAGATAGAAATAAGGGCGACAAATATGCAAAAATGTGGTTGAACCAAAGATTGCAGACATAGAGGTTTGCCTTATTTATTTTTGGATGATGTATGGAGATATGGTTCCAAATTGATGGAGGAATTAAGTCTGCTGCTATTAAACCACAACTCCAACTCCAAAGTTATTGTGAGCTCGAGGGATCACAGAGTCCTATCATAAATTGGAGTTGCAGAGACATCCGCAATAAGAATGGGGGATTTGGTAGAAGAGGACTGGAAATCGTTTTTCTAATCATGCTTTTCCATATAACAATGGAAATCTGCCAATAAATATAGATGAGAGAACAACAAAGGATGTGTGTGCCACCTGTGGAGGGCTTCCACTTGATTATAATTTGATTATATTTGGAAGAACCAAACAAACACCAAAATATATTTACCAATATAAAACATATACAAAATATTTTAGACAAAAAAAATAAAAATAAAAATGAATATTGGGTATTATAAATAAAATAGTGGGTATTATAAATATTTATGGTGGTTGAGCTAGAAAGAAATGATAATAGGATTCCCTCTCTTTGGGAACTATTTTTTACCACAAAGAGATCAAATGGGTAAAATAATTTGAAAGAGAGCAAATGGGTAGATTCAACAACATTAAAGACTAATTAGGTATTTTATACTAAAAGAGCTTCTTCTTTTTTAATTACGCCGAAAGCGTTCTATAAGAGAGAGTTTTTTTGCAAGTTTCGTCATCTATCGAGAGTGTATGGAAGGAAGCCATGTGTCAAGTGTATATGCTTCAGAACGCTCAGCCAAACCTCCTACGTGGCAACGCCGGTATGGTTCGGGACGTTCTAAACGACAGAAGAACCACTTGGATGGATAATCGTGCCTGCATTGCCGACGTCGGTGCTATTCCGTAGTTGGTACCCCTTCTCTCATCTGAAGACCCTAAGACATAGGAAAACAACGCGTCCAGGGTCATGGGAGTCGACGTGGTGCCTATGTTGGTGAAACACGAAAAGAGCCTCTAACTGAAGCATCGTTCATTTCGTTCTTCTCGTCAAAAAGGGATGTATTGGATACGTATTTCAGGTCTGGATACCTATTCAATCCCTTCGTATTTGGGAGTTTTACGGATCCCTCTGACCTAATCCCTCTATGGAATTCCACTCCATATACCATTTGGCCTAGGGAAACTGTATCTTTGTCCAAGTCAAGAGTCAATTGGTCCCTTTTGGTGGAAGCGTAGGGAAAGGGTAACTCTCTCGTTCGGATTAGGGTGGTTGGCATGGGTGGTGCAGGAAAAACCCTTCTTCTCAAGAGAGTCTTCAATAGCCAAAAGGTGAGGGATCTCTTCAAAGATGATGTATTGCTTTGGATCATTGTTTCTAATAATCCATCTTTTACAAATCTTAGAAGTGAACTATGTATGCAAATAGCCATGCTTACAAACATAGATTTAGATAGAAATAAGGGCGACGAATATACAAAAATGTGGTTGAACCAGAGACTGCAGACATAGAGGTTTGCCTTATTTATTTTTGGATGATGTATGGAGATATGGTTCCAAATTGATGGAGGAATTAAGTTCGTTGCTATTAAACTACAACTCCAACTCCAAAGTTATTGTGAGCTCGAGGGATCACAGAGTCTTGTCATAAATTGGAGTTGCAGAGACATCCGCAATAAGAATGGGGGATTTGGTAGAAGAGGACAGCTAGAAATTGTTTTTCTAATCATGCTTTTCCATATAACAATGGAAATATGCCAACAAATATAGATGAGAGAACAACAAAGGATGTGTGTGCCACCTGTGGAGGGCTTCCACTTGCTATCAAAGTTATAGGGAGGGCAATGGCAGGCACAATTCAGCCACAAGAGTGGGAAGTGGTAGCCCAGAGATTTCCCTTCACTGACAGGCACAAGCGGGCCGAGTCATCTCAAGTGTATGATTGCCTACAGTTGAGTTACAATGCACTTGGCAATCACAACGTTAATTTGCAAATGTGCTTTCTCTATGCAGTTGTCGCCTTCCGGGAAGACCAAATTATTCAGGTGGAATATCAGTTGGTTCCTTTGTGGATAGGAGAAGGGCTTCTTGCAGGGAAGATGAAGCCACAAGATGCAGTGTACAACCCATTGGATATGGGAAGGATTTATGTTGAGCTCCTAGCAGATCGTTGTTTGATTGAACCGGCGATGAGAGACATCGATGGCCGTGTGTTCTATTTCAGTATCCATAATGTCCTATGTAATTTGGGAGTTCAAATTGCGAAGTGGGAAGAAGGTTTTTACTACCGTGTTGGTATGGATTTGACAACATTGCCTGAAAATGAGTGCTTGGGGTGCACTCGGATTTTCTTGAATGACAACCAAATGAGTTCACTTTTAGAATCATTGAGAGGTCCAACAATATACTCATGGTTAATGGATAGAAACAAACATTTTACCAAAATTCCAAAACGGGTGATAACAGGCTTGTGTTTTCAATATGACATATTTTAGACTGTGAAGAGATTGGCAATTATGGAAATAAAACGTGAGCTATGCGCCAATTTATAAACAGTAGAAGAAATGGAAAGGATGACCCTGGAGCACCGCACATGTACTACTATTGAAATTTTAGATTAGGCCAACTTTCTTCAATTATTTTTATCATTAAATTATATACTTTTAAAAACAAATTTAGATCAAGTCAGCGTTATTTGATTTTTTTTTAACAAAACATTAAATTATATAAAATTTTAAATTAAGAGATAGGTTTTGAACTTGGACGAACAAAGTTATTTGTGTTGCATGCACGTTAATATAAACAAATACATTTATAATGGATATCTCCTTTTTATCTATAATCTAAAGAGTTCAGATCTTGGATGATCTTTGTTGAAGAGATATCTTACGTGCCTGCATATTGGATGATGTTAGCCGAAGAGATATCTTAGGTGAATGGATTTTTTTCCTACATTAGGGTGAATCTATACATCAAAAGTTCAGTCCAATAAATCTGGATATATTTTGTCTTTTGCTCAGAGTCTGCTTACTGTATACATTTTTTCCCACTGTTGCTCTGCGTGCGACAACTTTTTAGCCATTTCCTTGAGAAGAAACTTTTGAATTTTACCAGTGGAGGTATTGGGCAGTGACTCCACGAACACCACAATTTTGGGAACCATGAAGCGAGGCAACCTCTCTCTGCAGAACGAAATCAACTCTTTCTCTGTTATCGTAAACCCGAATGATTAGGATTGCTCGTCCTTCCTCTCATACTCACAAAGGCACACAGGGTCTCTCCCCAGAAAGGATCATGCCTCGCTACAACAACTACCTCAAAAACCATGGGATGGAAATACAATAGAGACTCCCCTTGCCACATGTCGACAATCGGACGACTGGACTAACATATCGTACGACGAAAGATTTTTTTAATAGATTCCTGGTTAGTATGAATATGTGTGTGTGTGTGTGTGTGTGT